>OZ022247.1:20425429-20554457 GCA_963978895.1 Erpobdella octoculata | reverse complement strand
TTTTAAAATTGCGTAATGGAGAATTTGATAGATTAAAAAATGCTTTGGTGAGTGTGGTTGATAACCTGGTGAATAAAAAAAACACGCCCATGTTGTCTAACAACTAAGACCGCCAAATTGACTCCAGTCAATCCGAAGCTAGAAGCCATATTTAATTTTCTTTGCAACGAATCTTGCCTAAGTTGTAGTTGATATGAAGACGTTTTTATTTTGTGTTATGCGGAAGATTGCTTTGGAAGTGAGTTAGGTAAAGGTAGTAAATAGCGTAATGAATTATTTCTGGTCTTTTTTGATAATATTTTCGATAAAACAGAATCCGGCCGAGTATAAACTAGGCGGTCGCACGGCCTGCAATGCGTGCTGTTGTGCGCGTTGTGATAGATGACGCGGTACAGCTTGAGCGTGGTTTTGGAGATTCGCGGGAATATAGTGTTACTTACTTCTGACCAATAGGGTTTAATCAATAATTAAGTGGACCAAAGCTTTTGGAAGAGTTTAGGCTTTCCAGCGATACCTATAAATAACGTCTTCTACGATACGGTTCCACAGATAATGCTTTTTGAGGTTGGTGTCATTTCGTTGTTCGTATAAGTTGGTTATTAGGCAATATTCGATATTTATAATTGGTTTATATATTTTATCAACATTAAACTATAACATATCCAAATTTCATTACAATACGTTACTTAGGAGACGATATATCGATGTTTAATAACTTTAATGTGAATAGAATAGATTAGATTAGATTAGATTAGATTAGATTAGATTAGATGATCCGAAAAAAATTCGCGCGTCCGCATTTGATGCGTATCGCCGGCGACAATCAGTCATGTTTAATTGTTCATAACTTTTTTAATATGCGGAATTCGATTTCAAGATTTGTTATATATATTCTCTCAACATTAAACTATTATTACAATATGTTACTTAGGAGATGTGCTAATTAGGTTTAAATTTTAAATTTAGTGAAACATTTCAGAAAATTACAGGATTTTGTATTCGATTTTTCAACAGATTCAAAAATCACTATTACTACTACCAACCTACGAGATGGAGAAATCAAGTTCAGCTCTGATGGACTTTGTTCAAAAGACTTATCTGGTTCTTTCAGTACCCCTACTGAATGGATTTGTTTATTTTACCATTGTTAAGCTTTATGGTTGTAGAAAACCCAGTCTTATAGCAGTTTTGAGAGAACTAAATAAGTCTGGAGTGGAGTTTTCAGAAACCCCCCAGCAAGTTCAAAATGCTATTAGAGATTTGCATTTGTTTGTCATTAAGTGTAAGCAAACTTTAAGAACAGAGTGGGATAAATTGGTATCCTTTTTAAATTCTTCATTCAGGTTTACTCCTTTAAGTGAACCCCTTGAGGTTATGGTTGAATCTGTTCCTGAAGCAGATCTCCCAGTCATAACAAGTTCCCTAGATGTTCTGGTCAAAGCCACAAGTTCACTGGAGGTTCTGGCCGATGTAGCAGGTTCATCTGGGATAGAAAGTTGTGAGCCGAAGGTAGCTTTTAAAAATAATAATTCGCAATCTTGGCGTAACTGCCAAGGTTGCAAAAATAAAAGAAATTCGTTGAAGTATTTAGCACAGGTTAACGGTGAACTGAAGGACAAAATAAAGAATTCTGAGTCAGGGTTAAAGAAGAAAAACAGATCACTGAATCAGCTGGCAACCAGAAGGAAAACATCATCAGAAAGTTGGAAGGTCAAGTTCCTACAAGAAAAAGCAGCCAAATCAGAGAAGAGTTTTAATTTATTTAATGAGATTAGAAATTTAAAAATCAGTAGGTCACAGCTCATCCGTCACCATCATATTTCAGAATTAAGATTAATTGATTTGATTGCTGACAAGGACAAGATTATTGCAGAGCAGAGAAAGGAATTGAGGCAGGCCGCATCAGCTAATACCAAGTTGGTGGCGGATAACCATTACTTAACTGGTTTGATCCTTGAGGGTGAAGAATAAGCAAGGAAGTGATAACCAGGGTTGGTAATGTGTAAGGACCGGCTGTAAGGAAGTCTATTTACAGGGCCTTGAGTAACAACGTATCAGTCAAGTCTGTAGGCCCTGTTTTAGATTACTTCAGCAAGACTGTGCATGGACTAGGACTTGGGAATGTGCCTCACCATTCCAACATGGCGAAGATGGCTCACGAGCCAGGTGTATAAACAAATTCTAAAAAGTGTACGGCCGCAACGTCCGCATCTTGAGTTTTAAGTTCCACCCTAAGGATGCACAAGTCTGTAATAAAAGTAGGTAATCCCGTCAAAGAGGTTGCTTTGACAAAAAATGCGGCAACACAATTTGATTGACAGGAGATGATGTTGCTGGTCTTTGTTTCAAAATAAATAATTTTATTTTGCTGCTAGTCTGGTAAAGGGGAGAATAGCGTTATAAATTATTTCAGGTGTTTTTATTGATATTTTTATTATAAAATTAATATTATTAAAAATAGAAATAAATTACCAATAGACTGATCTAATTATTTTTTAAATGATGATTAAAAAAGAAGTTAAATACAGAAAACCGTCAGGTAGTAGCAAAAAAAATCTCATAAACAAAAAACTTGCTATTGAGATTACAATTTCTATCCAAATAATGTAAACTGAAGCTTTGGTAAAAGTGTTTATGGATGTCATCAGTCCAGTGATCAGTTGTAATTGCCGCATTAGTGATCTCAATCAATTCATCTCTTAGTTTTTGAACACAGTTTCTGTAAATCTTTGGAAGCAGTGACTTAGATAATGTCGTTCTATCACACATATTAAATCTTTATAAGACACGTTTTCATGTTTCGCACCAATATCGATCACAGTTTGAGCGAAAAAACTAAATCCTGCATCTTCCACACAAGTAAATAGTTTAATGTCTCTTGCAATCATGTACATGGCCTCATGTTCAGTTTTATCGCGAATAGATTTAGGTACTTGTGTAAAGAACTGAAATGTTAAAATGTCCATCTTTGAGCAAATAACCGCTCTTTTGTGTCACCTTCATATAGCCACAAAATTTCGGCAGAAAAACACATACAATTGCTCACATAAGCTGAAAAAGATTTTCACCTTTATCTCTGATTCCATAGTGTGCACAACCACAAGATGGAGTTGCTGATTATAGTAGTGCACTACGGAATTCGCCGGCCCAGAGTGTCTTGCAATATTTTCTAGACACCTCTCTTTCCGCCGTTCATTACACTGGCTCTGTCATAACATTGACTCAAAATTCGAGCGGGGTCCAGCTGCTGAGCCTGAAGCTCTGTAAGCAACGAATGTGTCAGGCTTTTAGCATCTAACTCACTAGCCTTGATAATTGAAATCATGTGCTCTATTGCCTTTCCACCACGCACATAGCGAATGACAATCGACATATCCTTGACATTGCACTGATCTCGAGTTTCGTCGCACTTGATCGAATACCAGTTAATGTCAGAATCTTTGCATTCTTCGTCAATCAAAACTTGTACCATCTGTGCCATCTATTCATTTTGAGGCATGTTTTGTGAAATCCTACACAATTCATCGTCTTTCGCCATAGCAAATTCAAACAACTTATTAAATAAGACACCTACATTTGCTTTGTTGAACTGAACTGGACAGCAATACATAACACTGGGGGGGGGGGGCTGATTGAGCTGGGGGTAGATATGCCTGGTATTTCTTGGAGTTTTTTATTATCTGTGAGCAGATATGTTACATTTAGATTTTAATGCACCCCTTTTCTTCTGACAGCTTAGACAAGTTCGCCAACTCATTGTGCAGCTTGGACGTATCAGGCTTGCCCTTCACACTCACTTTAACTTCTGAAACCCTGGTTTGTCTTTGAGATATTTTGGATATATCACTTAGCATTTATAAAAATGAATATGTTAGGGTGGAAGGGAAAACATTTGTTAAGTCCAGAGTGCCAACCCTTCATGGCATTGTTCATTCGGTGTTGATGGTCCTTGCTATATTAATTCCAAATGGTGATTAAAAATAATCCATTCAACCATGTGAAACAGAACTAAGTGATGAAACACTGCCAGCCTATTGTAGTTTCCATCTTTCGATCCATTTTCCATCATTTCAAACATCGTAAGAACTTTGTTAGGTGGAATGAATGCAAGGGCAATTGTTATGTTCTACAAAAGCAATGTTTGCCCAAGTAATCAGTGACAAAACTAAACTCCTGCAATATTTTCCAAATTGATTGAGTGAAATAAAAATGACAACCTAAATGATGGGCAATGGGAAAATAATTGGAATCTTTTCTATGACTCCAGATTCAAAATCTGTCATTATGTTAGCAGGATTAAATGCATGGTTTAATCCTGCCAATGCATCACATACTCTATTAAAAAATTTGTAGTACGTTTTGCCAGTTTTATCACACAAAAAAGCGTACACAAATGGTATTACCCATCTATGATATAGTCCATGTATGCTGTAAACCTCTGTGTACAATTTTGGACATGACCTAAAAGTGCTGTCCATAAAAATTGTTTGGAACTCAGAAAGGCACATCAGACTGGTTTCAGTTAAAAATATTAGTAAGTCCTTGGTAGAATTAGGCAAGAAAAATGTTTTTCCACCACAGGTTTTGAACCTTGGTAGTATTAGGCAAGAGAAATGCTTTTCCATTACAGGTTTCAGACCATTCTCCTTTAATTATCACCTCATCTATAGACTTTAGTAAGTTAGGCAAGCTTGGCAATCATTCATTGTTTAAAATCACTCTTATCGACTCATAACATGGCAAGAGGGGTCGTTGTCCGGCATCCACTGCCGTCTTTGCAATTACAGACTCGAATTTACTGTTGAGAGAAATTGTTGGATCTTCTTTGATACTGTGTAATAATGCAGTCCCGTATTCTTTGTCAGACATCTGGTGAATGATCGGGCTCGGATGCCTAATAGTGGAAATCTGGCTTATTTGAGATGGTTGTCACAACTGTAATTCGAGATTTACAATCATTTGATCTCGGATAAATCCACCAATATTGCGTATATTTTTTGTTAGATCCCTAACATAAGTATAACCTTCCAAACGGATTCCCCATTCGTATGGCTGCAGAAGTTGTAGCTTTTCACTGTTACCGACATCTTCATTGTGATTGACCTCTGGTAGATTTCTAGATTGACTCGATGGTGGTTGAATTACATCTGACTGAGGTTTGTTCAAATCCTCATTTTGTTTTCCAATACCCTTTTCAAAATTGAAGGTTATAAATCCTTCTTTGTCATCACTTGCTGGTTGAATTATGATTTCTTCTTCTATGTCCGATTGCAAGTTGGCAATGCTGAAAGTAACTGGTAACTTTTTAGCAGACTTGCATTTTGAGCAAGAAAATACAAATAGCATTTCGATATTCAAGATCATCTTTATAAAAAAAAAACAAATGTTTTTTCTTTTAATAAAAACGTTCTTGATAGCATTTGTCACAATGTTGTTTAATGATGATATCAACCGAGAAGCAATACTGAAACAAGTCATTCCATCAGATTTCACAAAAATAATCATTGTAATTTCTGTAAGGAGGATATGGTTAAGTGTTGATAGCTTTGGCAATGGAGCATAGTTTGTTGTCTGGGGAGGTTTGGTTTGAAAACTAGGGCGTTGGGGGCATCATTTCAGTCTACTTGACAAATAAAAAAACAAAATATATATATTTTTTTTTCCACAAATTTATTTATAAAAAAATCACAATTTCGACAAAAAAAAACAAATGTTCCTGCGAGACTGTAACCCTGTACATAAAATTGTAAAGTAAAAATTTAAAAAAGAGCAAATATCTTCACTGAATTGGTATGAAGTCTTTCAAAGTCTTGTGCAGCAGGTAGTTTTTCAGAGAAGCCTTGAATAAGCTGAGAGAACTTTGGTTGATGTCATGCGGCAAAGAATTCCAGATCTTAGGACCTACAAATTTTATCGAGTGCATTCCAAGTGTCGAGCGGATCAATCCTGAACAGAAACAGTGCTTAGAACGCACAAAATGGTTGTGAACTTCTTCTGCTTTATAAAGGTGACTCATTGAATATTGGGGTGAAAGATCATGTGCATACTTATACATGTAAATTGCTGATTGATATAGTCAGACTTGATCAACTGTCAACAAATGGTTGTTTATACAAGTGGTTATGGTTGAATGACTCCCGGGCAGGTGAAAAATTGCTCTAATAATACGTTTTTGTAGAGTCATTATTTTCGTTATTCGACTTCTGTAGTTGATACACCATATAAAATTACAATAGTTAATGAAAGGATATATTAATGAGAAGTACAGTACCAGCAAAACCTCGCTAGAAAGAAACCACGAAAGACGATGAATTATACCTGAATGCAGGGAAACATTTTTGAAAACATAGTTACCATGATGAGTCCATGTTAAGTGTTGATCAACGTAGACTCCTAAAAATTTTGCTACTGAAACATTATCTATTTTAGAGCCATCAACTGTTAGTTTTATGTTGTCTGGGGAAAACCTTTTACGATAATTATGAAATACAATGTAGTTAGTTTTATCAGCATTGAGAGATAATTTATTGCATTTAAACCAAAACGATAATTTATTCAGTTCAGTGTTTGTTTGTTTTTTGTATCAAATCTGGTAAAGATTTATCTGAAATGAAAGCAGTTGTGTCATCAAATAGAAAATATTTAAAAAAACTGAGAGCTATATAATAAAATATATATATTAAATGTTATCTATAAAACTGACTATATTTGTAGATGTTGTGGGTTAGTTTTATTAATTTTTCTGTTGCTGGCTGTTATGCTTTGATGTGGCTCATTTGGTCTGTGAGGCGTAGCTTGAAGTGTCAAGACTTTAGTTGCCGGTGTTCAAAGATTGAAATTCTCCAGGCAGTCTCAATGTGGGCTGTAAAATATTTGATAGTTATATAGCTTTTATTTTTAGTGTATGAAAGTTGATATGCTGGCTTGTCAATTTATTAGCCAATTTATTGAATTGAAACCAGGGTTGTGGGTCGGTTAATTTCAGTTGGCACCCTAAAAGCCTGCACATTGAGATGATGGTACTAAGGCTATCCATAACTAGAGAAATTACCTTTATAAAATTTAGCATGACTTTTATAAAGTCATATTAATAAAATTAGATATGAGGCACAAACTTCTAATTTGAACCAGCCAGTGTGTGTTGTAAGAAACTTATCTAGTATATATTTCCTGTGGGTTATGTCTTTGACAAACTGCAACATTTCAAGTTCAGCTTCCATTCTTCTGTGATCCATACTATTAAGATCAACAACTAAACACAAGACGACTTTACCAATATTATGTAACCATCTTACCAAATTAATATGAAATATAAAAATTGTATAACACCGAAACAAATATCTATTTTATAAAAGCCCAGCGTCACTCACTCACACACTCACTCACTGATTCTGTCTGCTTAATTTATAGCACTGTACAATAAGTCTACCTCGGATAATCAGTTTTATGACTTAAAATTTTTCAATATATATAACTAGGCTGTTCTTGGATGCCTTCAATTGCTCAACATATCTTTGTTGTGCAGTGGTGTGTCCAGCTCGAAAAAAGTCAGGCAGTTGCTGAGTAATAGTTCTTGCACGTTTCTTATGTATCGGTGGAACTTACGAACGGCGAAGACTAAAGCTAAACCTTCTTTTTACGATTTGTCCGTAGTTCTTTTCTGCTGGAGTAAGTGCAGATTCCATTCCACCAAAGATCTATAAGGAAAGAGGAAACCAACTTGTTGGGAAGCCATGAAGACATTTAAAGTCAAAGGTGTCAATCAGATCACGCAGAAGTGACAGTGATGTAAACAACCCACAGATATTGCTCATCACTTCAGATGTGACGAATACTGAGGCTCGTGTAGTTAAAAAGTGGGTCTTCTTGCACAGAAGAACTCAATGGTGATGAGATCTGTTGCCACGATGATTCAGTTCATAGAAAATCAAAACAAGCAGAAAAAACAAAGAAAACCACGAGGACACAACAGTTACAAATATGCATATATGGCAAATATTGCATATGGCATATCTTGATTCTGGTGTCTGAATGGCCCGTGATATACGTTTCCGTTCCTTATCCAAACGCCTTTTTTTTGGAAACTGGATCTTCTTCCATAATTGGAGTTACGAGTCGGTCGTGCAAAGCAATATTGTATTAACCAATTTGTCTCTACTGTTGGGAAGTTTTTTTTATCACAATTAAATATTTGTTGTGGACGATACCCTTCTGTTTCAATGAATTCTTGAAATTTGAGACGGTACTTCTCAGTTTCTTATTATTATTATTTATTGTATCTAAAACAAAACAAGAGTCTTTCTTCCTTATTAAGCTTTATATCACCACTACCGTTATCTCCCAAAAGTAATGTCAATCGGTCTTTCATATGTTTATGACCAGGAACACTTTTTTAATCTTTCATGATGTAGGTACGGTTTGGCATATTCTTTCAAAACAAACAAGTTTCATCACAATTAAATATTTGTTGTGTACGATACCCTTCTGTTTCAATGAATTCTTGAAATTTGAGACAGTACTTCTCAGCTTCTTCCTTAGCTGCACAAGCACACTCACCATGTATTATTACATGTTTAAAACAATTAATAAAGCGTCAATTTCGCAGCAAGGAAAAAAATGCGCGCAATACTTTACTAACAATAAACTATGTACATATAATAAGAAAAAAGCCAGAAAGCAGCCATAAGTGCATACTGATTGCCGAGGAATAATCTGAAAAACATCTTGAGCGAGCTGAACACATACAAGAGATATGCCTGTGCAATATTTTTTTGATAATAATAATGAAGCAACTTCATTGAAAAATTCTAATGTAGTACTTGGTCATGGGAGGTGGTGCTGGTGCGGTTTTGTTTGTTTGTTTGCTTGCCTGGATGATCGGAGTGATGGTTGCTGGTGCATTGAAAACAGTTGAGCCCTCTGAAACTATTGCCGGTTTGAGTCGTTCTATCGAAACGGTTTTTCTATGTCTATTTTTATCGATTACAAAGAACTCATTCTGCTCGAGTGCCTGGTATGAACCATCAAACAGTATGGACTGCAGCAATTTTCTGTGTTAATCCACACGAATAAAAATTTGAAATTTAGTGAGAAGGTGTTTCGAAATGTAGGACTTTGGCTGTTATGCTTTGATACGGCTCCTTTGTTCTGTGAGGCGTAGTTTGAAGCATCAAGACTTTAGTTACCCGAGTTCGAAGATTGAAATTCTCCTGGCAGTCTAAACGTGGTGCCGTAAAATATTTAAAAGTTATCTAACCTTCGTTTTTAGTCTATGAAAGTTGATATGCTGGCTTATCAATTTATTAGCCAATCTTAATTGGACATCATTTTGAATGTTGTGTGGTCTTTTTTCTTATTGTAGTTATTCAACAAACACTTCTTCAGAAACTAGCTTTCCACTAGTCTTTATGGTGTTTTTTAACAACTTGAGCATATGGCAGGCATCGAACATCAAATAAATATTAGATAAATTTGATATATGACTCACCTAATAATTATTGAATTAAAACCAGGGTTGGGGGTCAGGTAATTTCAGTTGACATCCTGAAACCCTGCACATTGAGATGATGGTGCTTAGGTCATCCTTAACTAGAAAAATTACCTTTATAAAATTTTGCATGACTTGTATAACGTCATATTAATAAAATTAGATATGAGGCACAAACTTCTACTTTGAACCAGCCAGTGTGAGTTGCAAGAAACTTGTCTAGTATATATTTCCTGTGGGTTATATTTCTGACAAGTTGCAACATTTCAAGTTCAGTTTCCATTCTACTGTGATCCGCACTATTAAGGTCAACAACTAAACACAAGACGACTTTATTGATATTGTGACAATCCTACCAAATTAGGATAAACACTTTATAACACCAAAACAAATATTCTTATATAAATTTTATAAAATTAGTTGTATGCAGCAAAGTCCTGGATTTTCCTAGTTGAGGTTCCAGGTTTACTTCTCAGTATATGTTTCTGAGTTTGTTAACAACATCACACAAATTGCTTGAAGTAGTGTTTTGGACTTCTACCTGTCCGAGGAGAGCTTCCTTTACCAAACCTGAATCGGTGACAATGAGTCTCAAAACTCAAAATCTCTTTATTAGAATACTGAGGCTCGTGTAGTTCAAAAATTGCTCTTCTTGCACAGAAGAAGTCAATGGTGATGAGATCCGTTGTCACGATGATTCAGTTCATAGAAAATCAAAACAAGCGAATGTCAATGGTGATGAAATTCGTTGTCCCGATGATTCAGTTCATAGAAAATCAAAACAAGCAAATGTCAGTGGTGATGAGCTCCGTTGTCACGATGATTCAGTTCATAGAAAATCAAAACAAGCGAATGTCAATGGTGATGAAATTCGTTGTCACGATGATTCAGTTCATAGAAAATCAAAACAAGCGAATGTCAGTGGTGATGAGATCCGTTGTCACGATGATTCAGTTCATAGAAAATCAAAACAAGCGAATGTCAATGGTTGTGAAATTCGTTGCCACGATGATTCAGTTCATAGAAAATCAAAACAAGCGAATGTCAATGGTGATGAGATCCGTTGTCACGATGATTCAGTTCATAGAAATTCAAAACAAGCGAATGTCAATGGTGATGAAATTCGTTGTCACGATGATTCAGTTCATAGAAAATCAAAATAAGCAAAAAAAAACAAAGAAAACCACGAGGACAGTACAGGTACAAATATGCATATATGGCAAATATTGCATATGGCATATCTTGATTCTGGTGTCTGAATGGCCCGTGATATACGTTTCCATTCCTTATCCAAACGCCTTTTTCTGGAAACTGGATCTTCTTCCATAATTGGAGTTACGAGTCGGCCGTGCAAAGCAATATTGTATTAACCAATTTGTCTCTACTGTTGGGAAGTTTTTTTTATTTAAAATAACTGCTTAGGTTTCCTTGATAACAGTTTCTATTATTATTATTATCACAAATATTTACATGCTTTTTTAAATTTACTTCTCATATGTTTCTGAACTTGTTAACAACAACATCACACAAATTGCTTGAAGTAGTGTTTTGGACTTCTACATGAATCAGTGACAAAGAATCTCAAGACTCAAAAGCTCTTTATTCGATCTATCACTCACCTAATCGCACATTATACTAAATAAGCAGCCATTTAATTAGCTGATTTTTAATGAAGAAACTTTCTCTATGACCAAATGTAATTAAATGAGGTCCTGGAAACAGCTCATTTTGTCCATCATGGATCAACCAAGAAACATTCCACTGATGATGCACAAGGCAATCCTTTAACACCAACAGGTAGGTAAACACAAAGTTCACCGTTTCCAAAAATTATTAGAATCGTTTCCCTCATGGTGACCTCGGGAACTAATCTTCTGTTTTGAAATAAATCAGGTTATGTCAGCAATTATAGCAAGTACTTCTCTGTTCAAACCCCCTTCCACATAGCAATGTAAGTTGGACCTGAATAGCAGACAGTATCTGGTTTCCCCAGTTTATCCTTTTAGTCTTTTCCTGAGATATAAATAACGCTTCACTTAATTTAATACGTGTAGGACACCGTTCTTTACGTAAAATCTCAGTGTTTTCTATCCAAGCAAGTATTATGCTGTACCTTCATATGATCTGCAATACTGCCACCTTGAACATGCATCGTTAACCTTCTAGCAAGTGTCGTCCTTGCACGACCGTATTAATTAATAATTATTATTTATTAAAAGTTGTTTAACTCACAGAATTTCGTTATGAAAATCGGCCCAAGTTTCAGAAAATGTATAAGCTCTATTAATATAATTATTAATAACGTTTATTTTATATCATTCAGGACAATCACTGTTATAATTGAGACAATTATCTGTGTTTGTGGTTTTATATATGTTATATATATATGTTTGTATAAATATATATATATATATATCATAGACTCCTTAAAATAAGGACTGACGGCAGCTATGCTCGGGTCCGCGAACTTGGGTCCATTGGTATTTTTAGTATTTTTATTGTAACTCTGTCAAAAATGGTCCGTTTATTACGAAATTTTAAATACAAGTTAACAAAAACAACTTTAACATATGTAGCTAATATTGTTACTGTATCTTGTCTATTGACAATTTTATTAATCAAAATTAAGTTTCATCTATACAAAACAATGTATTAAATGTGTGTCGTAATACCAGTATTCAGTTCTTTGGAGGCCTATAGGGCCTACAGTTCACTGTAACTTTTCCCTGCGTCTCAAACAACCCAGTTCTTGCTCTCTGTCACTATGGTAAATAACATGAGCCTTGAGTAGAACATTTACAACTGTACGGCAGGCCAAATTGTTGTTGGCTATCGGTGCATCAACATATGACAGTAATGTTGCAACAAATTTACGACAACTGGCTTTTGGTTGAATAAGTTTGCTGATAATGTGAACGGCAGTATGAACGAAGTAAACAGTTGACAGCTTTGGAAGTGACAATCCTCCTCTGTCAAGATGTCGAGTGAAATCGCTTGATACAGTAATTTCCTGTGCATTGTTAGCATCATCACTGCTTATATGTTTGTCGTACTTGCGCGTTAAGAAGCCAGCAATGAAAATGACCTTGTGTTTCAGGCAATCATCAGACTGTATCAGATTTACAGTGTCGTCTGCTGTTAAATCCTGTAGTATCTCTAAATCCAGTTCATCTGGTGTTGCTGTACAGCAAGCACATGTGCGTTTTGCATCATTCTTTGGAATGATATCGAGTTTTAGTAACTGGTGGAGTCGTTGCACTTTGGAGGCAGCTATGACATCACTGATGTCAATGTAAAAGTTTCCACCAAAACGCTGTCTAGCCTGACCAAAGAACTTCTCCAGCGGATCTTGTGAAAAGACAGCTGGAAGAACATACTTGAAGTGATGCTTGCTTAGAAGGTCTGTCGCAGCAGCTATGTTGAATTTTGTAGTTAATAAAAAAGCGTCAGCAGTGAACTTGGTCAGCTTACGACATCTTTTCCCAGTACCTTCCCATTTACACGTACTGACAACATTGCAAATTGACTCCAACTGTTTGAAATTTTCGCAGTCAAGCTTCCACGGTTCACGGCAGTTATCTCTGAGTTTTATGTAACTATATCTGTCCTTGACGTTCATCATTTTGAACCAACGTGTTATCAGCTTCACAAATTCGACAGTACCAGATTGAAATTCCAAACTGTCCTTAACAGCTTCAAATGCTGCTACAGTCTTATCATCAAACACCTTGCATACCAGTGGTACACTCTGCCTTTGCAGAACCTTAGGAAAGACAGCAGTATGTGTTAATTTTGTCATTCTTAGCGGTGTCTTGCTGTCAGCTTCGTACAAATGGCGGATATCACTCCAGCAAGCTTTGTATTCTGCCCCGCCCAATTGAAATGAAAGCTCCTGTTGTGGCTCTGTTATCCAGTTGTTTCGGATATTTTTGAAAATATGAACATAGTCATGAACCAGATAAATTTTCAATGTATCATTTGGTACTTGAACAAGTCCTGGGCCACCAAGGTCCTTGTACACCCGCTGATTTAATGGACAGTTGTCACAAACTATCGACACAGGCAGGCCACCACTGCGTTTGACTGTGGTTATAACTTCTAGCAGGTACTCCTTCAACTTTGTTGCATTAAGTTTTGCGACTGGAACAACACGAATTATAAATCGTGGACCTCCATAATGGCACACCAGTTCAAATGCCAGTGCTGAAGTAGCTAATATGTCAGGCTGGTTTTCAGCATGCCCAACAACATGGCCAGCTGTGAAACGAAGAACACTCTTCAGTTTAACTTCGTCAAATAATATGTTAACAAGACGCTGCTCTGGTTTAAGTTCATTAAATGAGGTTTGCAAGTTGCTATCATTAACACTGCGACTCATCAGCTCTCTGATCAGTTGCTGTTTTGGCAGTATAACAGTGCGAGACCCACGCAGCATTCTGTATGCAGCAGGTGACACACACAAAAGTTCGGCAGCAAATATAAGACTGTACTTAGTATACCTCAGTTTATTAGGAGGCATTAGCAGCATTTCCAGTTGCGCCAACAGGAACTGGAAATGTGATGATGCATGCAAGTCCTCCATGCTGTTCAGTTCATCTAAGACTTTGTTCAGACGATCAAAGTTATCGGCTGCATGCTTATTTATAACATCAAAGATGTCGGATAACTGAGACCAAGTGTTTAATCGACTGTTCTTGTTCAGTGTAAAGTTATGCTTAGGAATTTCATAACTGTCCTTTTCAACTCGAACAACATACAGAAAACCAAATGGTGATTCTACCTTTCTGAACCACAAGAACTGAATTACCTTACTGGCTGTGTCATTTAAGAGGGTCATGTACACCTCATCTCCATCATTGTTGATAATAAAGTGAGGGTAACGTTTTGGAAGCTGCTGGATGAAAGTCTCAAAATTTGTCATGTTGTTTTCCTGCATTTGGCGTTGAATCTCTTCTCGCTGCCGTGCAGCACTAGATGTCAATAAAGTTGTTCGTTTTTTGGGCTGAGACTGTTTCAAACAGGACTTTGCAACCCCAGGAAAAATTGATGGAGGGTCTGTTGGACGCCTTCCTCCTCGTGACACAACCCATTCACAGTCAAAATGTGATGCACATACATACAAATCACGACGACCAGTGAGGCTCGATCCAGCATTAGGCATTGCCTTAACCCATCTGTCACGTTCAGCTTCTTCTGTCGGAAAACGAACAACTTGACTATATGGTTGGCCTCGATAGTTGCCCCGGCAACCATATACAGCGCATCTCTTAGGCATTCTATTTATAATAGGCCTAATACAAAATTACGTGCTTAATATTAGTGTTTGAAAATAATTTAAATTCTTTTGATGACATCAGCACTGCATTGTTTACATAGTAGAATACATGACGTCATACCATAGACCTGTACATTGATCTAGATGACTGTACATAAAAGTCTCAAATAAGTAATGCTGAAAACGGTCATCTAATTGCAAAATTGTAAATCACATATTTAAATGCTTTGTAAATAAGAGACCTCTAAAATAAAAACACTGGACCATAAAATAACATAAGTTTAACTGTAATAAAAAATCCAGTAGACTACATGCATCAGCATTAGCTAATTAAGGCATGTAAAATCACCTGTAAAATAATAATAATAATAGCAATAATAATAACAATAATAATAATAATAATAATAATAACAAAAAACAAAATAAGTTGTTTTTGTTAACTTGTATTTAAAATTTCGTAATAAACGGACCATTTTTGACAGAGTTACAATAAAAAAAGTACAAGTACCAATGGACCCAAGTTCGCGGACCCGAGATTGGCTTCGTCCACTCCTGTGAGAAGATCTCCCACTCCCCTCTTAATACACTGAACACGGAGTGATTTTGGACCTGGTAGGTGAGAAGTGGTTCCAGTTCACCAGGAGTGGGATTGCGTCCATGGTTATCCACCTTGAATGATTCGATGATGTTAGCTTTTTTGGCATTTGTCCTGAGCAGATTCACTCTTCCGGTCTTGACCGCAGCCCAGCAAAAATTTGGATAAGTGCGGACGGCACTCGCAATCATCGAGAACGTGGCAACTCCGGCTTGCTGGGCCTGCGTCACAATAATCCTGAGCCTGGCTACCGATGGAGAGGATAAGCACGCGTGCAGGCATTGGAAAAATTCCTGAGCGTTCAGATGGCCTCCGTCCCCACCAACAACTGTCAACCTCATCCCATGGGAGGCATGTATGGACCAAATCTTGTGGATTGTGTCTACGTCGAGCTCAATATCTGGGTCGTGTATGTCGGAGCTAATCATTTCCCAGGCAGTCAGCCTCTGCACCGATAAATCGGTCATCGTTATAGAGATTTCTGTCCATAAACAGTTTGGCTGCTCGGTTTGCTTGCTTCACCGAGTCGTCCATCATTGCCTTGTTCCGGAAATGGTAGAATTCCAAGCACCAAATGAACAGCATGTTGACATGAACTAGTTGGGATTGGTTGGCCTGGTCAACCAATCTAGAGATGTCTGCGTGCAGGGGCCCCAGGCACATCTTCGCCAGTCCCTGTCTCTCATGGAGCATTCTGATTCAGAAAATGTATAAGCTCTATTAATATAATTATTAACAACGTTTATTTTATATCGTTCAGGACAATCACTGTTATAATTACATCTAGGTTAGGACCAATTTTGTACTTATCCAATCTCACACCAACATCAATGTCCCTAAACAAAGCCAATGTACCATCAGTAAAATCTTTCTGCATATTGATTTTAGGCTTTTCCTGAGATATAAATAACGCTTCACTTAATTTAATACGTGTAGGACACTGTTCCTTACTAAAAATCTCAGTGTTTTCTATCCAAGCAAATATTATGCTGTACCTTCATATGATCTGCAATACTGCCACCTTGAACATGCATCATCAACCTTCTAGCAAGTGTCGTCCTTGCACGACCGTATTAATAAATAATTATTATTTATTAAAAGTTGTTTAACTCACAGAATTTCGTTATGAAAATCGGACCAAGTTTCAGAAAATGTATAAGCTCTATTAATATAATTATTAATAACGTTTATTTTATATCGTTCAGGACAATCACTGTTATAATTGAGACAATTATCTGTGTTTGTGGTTTTATATATATAAATATATTATTAAAAATCTATTTCTATTTTATAGTTATGCATAATATTCTTTAGTTCAAAATGACAATCAATCAGTCTTTAAAATTCTTTTACATCCTTGGCTTCTATTATTTGTGCAGTGGGGTTGTTCCATATAGCGTAGTTCTGATCAAGAAGAAAAATTTTCTACAATTTCCATTGAATCTTTGTTTTTCCAGTTTAAATTTGCGACCTCTCGTTCTTCTTTCTTCCGATAATTTCATATTGGGGAAACACAAACATCCTTATTTATCTTGAATAAAATTGTACAGCATGATCAGATCACCTCGCAGTCTTCTGTAATTTAAACATGGAAGCTTCAAAAGTTTCAACCTGTCCTCATATTTTAATTTCTTGCCTGCCTTGACAATTGTTTGTTGCTCTCTTCAGGGCCGTATTTAGCGGTCAGACCGCCCCTGGGCTTTGGCAGCATGGGCCGCCCCTCAGTGTGGGCAATATTTTTCCTGGACAATCGCAATCCACAATTATTTGTCTTCATTTTCTTTATTGGCAAGTTGCCGAACTATAACATTACAATTAAACGGAAGTGCCAAAGAGGCGGAAATACAGTGCTTATATAGCCTGTTGACACCCACGCACACAAATACAGAAATTTAACGCAAAAAGAAGTGAAAACCTAGCACAGCACAGCTAGGGAAATTTTGTATGAGTGATAAACAATAGTTATAATGCACAACACAGTTGCTTTAAAGTGGATTCCAAACATATGCATGTACTTTGACAATCTTTGTATGAAAATATGTGAACACACCACTGAAAATCAAGGTGTACATTTTAGAAACGTGTGACGTGTCATATTGGCTTTCGCCGGGCCTTCACTACACTGAAGTCATTAATAATTGTGTCACAATCGAGTGTTTCCAAAATTGACGACTCTATACACAATAATGACATACTGGTCATCTTGTCTTGAGAGAGGGAGGAACGCAGGTAATTCTTAATACGCTTCAAACCTGAGAAACTGCGTTCGGTGCAACAGTTTGTTGCCATAAGGCATAGATAAATTCTAAGAGTAATCTCCAAATTTGGATATACATCTGTGAAAAGGTTCTCGCGGATCATTTTCATCATATCAGCGGCTGTTTTTGGACCACACTCATTGTCTTGACTTTGGAGATGCGCAGCGAAGTGAATGCATTCTTTTGTGAGGGATCTCTGTCGAAGTCATTCGGCAATTCTTCACTGAGGCTAACAATAGAAGAGGAAATATCGGCAGACGTCATGGTACTGATTCTTATCAAGAATCCGAAATGTTTGTTGAGATAGATGTAGGCCTCGCAGCGCTGTTGCAACTGGACATTCAGACTGTCCAAAATTGGCAAAAATGTGTTAAAGCGGAATTTTTCACGTGGGGAGAATGGGACTTCTGCTGGATCTGACACTTCGTCATGATGTCTTTTCCGTTTAATCATTCGACTTTTTTCATGCTTGTACTGTGTAGGTCCTTTTTCCGTCGCCTTCTTCTCGAACAGATCGAAATCATTCTGACAGGTTTTGACAAGTTCAATTAGTGATCCATAAAGCTCCACAACCGTGTTGAGGTCGATGTCGATGGCCTGAAGGCGAACGCTGGCTGCTTTGAAGCGATGAAGCAGGAGACTCCACAGGGTAGTCATAAAAGCTGTTTCAAGGGAATGGAACTGACGAAGGAGCCCCTCGGCTTCATTGCGTACAAGAGGTTTCTCGGTCATGTCGTCCACTATTAACTTCAGAGCATCTTGCGTTTCTTCCCAGCCACAATTGAGTGCAGAGCAAGCATCATCCCGTGCGGACCACCGCGTTATAGAGAGGCTTTTTAGCGTCTTTGTGGAGTCATTGTTGCTGTCATCAAAGGTCTTTTGGAGGATGGCATGACGATGAGTTGAATTTGTAAAAAAATTGTAGAGATTTTGTATGAATGCGAAAAACGAAACTGCCTCAGAACATGCTTCTGCTGCTGATTGGCCAACCAAATTAAGTGAATGGCCAGCGCAAGGTACAAAGCGGGCGAATGGGTTAACATCCTTTACTCTGGCCTGCAGCCCTGAGTACCTGCCAGCCATATTTGCTGCATTGTCATACGACTGTCCCCTGCAGTCATGAATGTCCACGCCAAATGTTTTCAGAATTTCGAACACAGCTATTGCCAGGTCTTCGGATTTGTGTCCAACATTCTGGAGGAAGGTCAGAAATTTTTCGTATGGTGTGCCGTTCCTGCCCACATAACGAACAGCAAAAGAAAGTTGGTCATTGTGTGTGATATCTGGTGTAGAGTCCACACTGAAAGAAAAGTATTTTGCTTCTTTCAGCTCATCAATTATCTTCTCACGAACTTTCTTTGCCAGCAGGTCAATAAATTCATCGCAGGTGGCGAATGACAGATATGAGGTGCTGCCACTACCACAGTTCCCATATCGGGCAATGTGCTCTGATAAGAACACATCAAACTTTGCCACCAATTGCTAGGTCATCATGTAGTTGCCGTAAAAATCGAATTGTCTGCCTAGAAACAGAATGACAGTTTTAATTTTGAATTTTTGTAATAAGAATGAAAACTTGAATAACTCTCTGCAGAAGCCGGAACTATGTCAAAAGTGTTGATGTGGAATTTTCTATGCTGAAGAGTTGAACGATAATTAGGTTGGTCTCTATGGTAAATTTTGATATTCTGGAAGATCAACATCATTTGTGAAAACAGATTTATTTTTTCATTTTCTGTTCAATATGTAATTTACTTTTTAGAAATTTGGGTATGCGGACTTTTCATCAAAGGACGATTCATCAAGGGACTGTTCATCGAGGACTATTCATCAAGGGACTATTCATCAAGAGACTATTCATCAAAGGACTATTCATCAAGAGGACGGTTCATCATAAGGACTGTTCATCTAATGTCTATTCATCAAGAGGACTATTCATCAAGAGGACGGTTCATCATAAGGACTGTTCATCTAATGTCTATTCATCAAGAGGACTATTCATCAAATTTGGAAGCACTCCTTAAAATCTTTTATCAATATATATCCAAGATATTTTCAGCGTAAAGTAATTTGATGTATTTCTTCATCTTTGATAAAATAAATTTCAAACATATCAGTAATTTAAAAGAATAGTGATGGCAACCAGGGTTGTTAAATTTTGAAGCACTCCTAAAAATCGTTTATCAATATATATCCAAGATATTTTCAGCGTAAAGTTATTTGATGTATTTCTTCATCTTTGATAAAATAAATTTCAAACATATCAGTAATTTAAAAAAATAGTGATGGCAACCAGGGTTGTTAAGAGCGGTAGTTTTTTTATACCACTTAAATGATTTCCAATGTATTTAGTTTTTATTGGAAGTATGCATGAAATCTGAATCTGGTTGATTGATCGACGTGCGTAGGCGTCTCTTTGAAATGTGAAAACTTTCTTGACCTTGCTAAAGCGAGCGTGTGGGTCTCTTTGAAGTGTGGCAGAAGTGGTATAGCGGGTGTTAGTGATGTTTTGAGGTGTATGGTATCTGGCTGTTTGAGTGTGTTTATACCTACAGTTTGTACGAACAGTTGAAGGCAGTTTTTTTTAAATGCAATTGTCTTTTGCTCGCTTGATCTTAAGATCATGACGTTATTTCTTGACCAGCTGTTTTATTTACTGTATGTGACGAATAAAATTGGTGTATATTACAATCATGTTTTCTACAAACTTGTTGATTGCTCGAGGCATGTGTGTCTTTGAAGCGTGACCTCTTAGTGTTAAATGATCGATACTAGATGTTTCGACGTGTTTGTGGCCTTTGGTGAATGTGTACATATACGGTTTACGGAAACAGTCGAATTTAGATTTATGGTGCTGTTTCAACTTTTCCTTCGTTATCGTATGCTTGCTCGAACTTAAAATCTATATGTTATTTCTTGTCTAGTTGTTTTATTTTATCTTTTGTTTAAAAAGTAGCGTTAACAACCCTGAACACTCATGTATGGAATTACAAAACGCGGTAAAAAAACACTTATTCATTTAAATTATGAATATTGGAGAATTCGTGAAAATTCTAAAGGACAGACGGAGTGGCGCTGTAGTAAGCATCAAATTTTTAACTGCAAGGCGAAAATGATGTAATCATTGGAGAACAGTCTCCAGATCACACTCATAATGGCAATGTCGCAACGGCTCTCTCTCGCAAAGCAGTTGGGGAGATGAAGAGGAAAATGACGGAAACGGTCGCAACACCAAGTTCTTCTTCAGGTGCTGTGATGATTGATCTTGATCCACACGTGTTGATGGCATTACCTAAACGCACCTCTCTGAATCGTATTCTTCGTCGTCATCGTCAAAAAGTCTTGTCATCTGATAACAATTTTCAAATTCTTCCGCCAACACCGACTGATCTCTACTTTGAATTTCCGATGAGATTTGATGATCTACTGCTGTTTGATTCGGGTCCTGGAGAAGATCGGCTACTCATTTTGGGTGACAACATTCTTCTGGATGGCATAACGAGATCCGACATTTGGCTCGCCGATGGAACGTTCAAGGTTGTTCCAGCCATCTATTTCCAGCTTTACACCATTCACTTCCAGTTTGTCAACGGTGTCAACCCAGCGGCATTATATTGCTTGCTGGCCAACAAATCTAGAGTCACATACGACCGTCTTATTGATCAGATCAAGATATTGGTACCAGCTGCATCACCGAAGAAGATCCTGGTCGATTTTGAATCAGCTGCGATGGGGGCATTCTCTGCTGGATATCCAGAAGCTTCTGTAACCGGATGTTACTTCCATCTCAACCAAAGTGTTCTTCGAAAAGTCAACGAGATAGGTATGAAAACCGATTATGACAGCGACGATGCACTACGTGTTAGCGTAAGATGTTTACCGGCTCTGGCACATATTCCAGTGGATGACGTGATGGAGGTATTCGATCTCCTTGCGGAATCCATGCCCGAACATGAAAAGATGAATGAGCTGCTGTCATATTTTGAGCATACATACATCAGAGGAAGACGACTACGGGGCAGGCGTATTAATTATGGTTCTGCTACATTTCCAATACCAATGTGGAACCAGTACGAATCTGCTGGCGACGGCATTGCTCGTACTACGAACATCGTCGAGGGATGGCATCATGGAATCCAATCACTTTTCATGTGCGACCATCCTACTCTGTGGTTGCTGATTGAAGGACTTTGGAAGGACAGCCAAAAGCAGAAGGCAGCTTTTTTGCAAGGTGTCGCTGGAATGGAAGAAGTCGGTGTAAAAAGATATCGCGAATTGGTCAGAAAAGTTCAGCGTGCAGTAAATGGGTATGGAAGAGCAGACGTTTTGACATATCTGCGTGCTATTGCACATTTGTCTCATACTTAAGTATTTTTTTACATTTTAGACAGAGACATTGAATAATATATTTTAGATCGTAAATTACATTTTTATCTTTTTTTGTATTTTTTTGTAATATTTTTTTACTGTTTGTATCTAGACTCCATAAATACTATCTATAAATACAAATGAGGTTTTTTGTACATCCTTTATGCATTGCTACACCATTCGTTCGATCGTCGTAATGAAATTTTCACACAAACTTGAGAGTCAATGGGAGACAACTATAGTGAAAAAACTGAAATCGGTCACAAAATGAGCGGAGCGGGAAAGCAAGCGGAAACGGGAAACTGGAGAATGAGCGAAAACGGGAAAGCAAGCGGGACCGGAAAATCGAACGAGAGCGAAAGAGCGAGCGGGAAGAGAAAATGACCGAAAACGGGAGCGGGAGAGGGAAGGCGACCGGGAGCGTGAGTGCAAGAGGTGAAGGAAACGGGAGCGATTGAAAAATCTCTAAAAACCCCGGGCAACGCCTGGTACCCCTCTAGTATTTGGATGCAAGCACAGTAACACTGTGAATTTGATATAAATTATCTTTTATTTTGGTAACATATTTTAATTGAAAATAACATCTTAAACAATTTTATTAACTTTTTTGATGAATAGTCCGCTTGATGAATAGACATTAGATGAACAGTCCTTATGATGAATAGTCCTTTGATGAATAGTCCCTTGATGAATAGTCCTTGATGAACAGTCCCTTGATGAATCGTCCTTTGATGAACAGTCCTAGAATCGAAATTTGATGGTTAAAAAAGGAGCTAATTTATTATTTTGGTTTTTAGTGATTCACTTTTTATATTGTATGAGCTTCAGCAAGTACAGCATGTTAACCTCATTTCTCAAGTTAAGGATCTTTTAAGTAAGGTTATAAAAAAGTTTTCACATTTTAAATTCACAGTGTCAAAAGGTGCTAAGAGAGGAGAAACTTTTCTGCATGTGAATAGATCTCGTGATAACTAAAAAAAAAACAGAGTTTGAATCAGTGAAATGATTTTAATAATAAATAAATTTTTTTAAATCAATAATATGTAGATGTGTTTTTAAAGAGAACAAAAAGTTGAAAGAAAAACTTGGTGCTAAGAACTATGGAACCGATGCTGTGTATGAGCTAATCGGAAAGATCTCGGCTATTTGATGACAACAAACAAAATCTATTGAAATTGTGTACTAGTTTTTCAATAAGAGTTCCTGCATGTTTCACCTGGTATGTTGCTCTTTTGAGGTACTTGAACGTTATTCGGGTAATAATTTTCTTGAAGATTAATAATTATTTCTTATTCAACAGGAAATTTATCTAAATCTTGTTGATCAGCTTATAATGGTTTTGTTGGAAAATACGGATGGACTTGACTACGAAGGATTTGGGCTTTTGATTTAATTTTTATCAATTGTAAGTCTGATCTTCATCACATCACAGATCAACTTCATTTATTTTCGCTGTGGCGAATTTTCAACATGACAACTTATTGTGGTTTATGCAACATCATGCCACAAAAGTTCAAGGACAATGTTTCATACTGGATTGCACTGAATTAAAGCTGCTCAGGCTCAGTTGCAGGACTTCTTTATGCATTTTGATGAAAGAGCTGGTCATTTTAGGTTTCATGTAAATACATATTTAAGCTACAGTATATATTTAATTAACTTTTGATTCCTGTAAATTTTCTGCTTATTATTTGATTGAACTACTTCAGAAATTTATTTTTATAATTAGAATCTTTTGTACACTTTAAATAAATATTTAATCTATTTATTGTAAATTTATTCAATTTTAAAGACTCATCAGTAAATATACCTATTAAATGATTATCAAGTTTGCATCTCTAAGATGATGGTTTTGTGAGTTAATGTGAGACCCCTGCATCGACTGGTATGGATTCATATACTGGTAACTATTGCTACTTTTGCAGCAGAGATGACTAAAAAGATACAAATGATCGTTGAATAGAGTCATCTATTGTATTATAGCGTTACTAAGAAAAGAATACACCTGTTATCAGACGATGTTGACTCGATAAGCTTTGTTCTACCACAAGCCTAATTGGTTTAATTTTAATTGTATGACTAACTTATGCCTTGGTCAAAAGTGTGTAAGTATTCGTTTTTAAATAATTATTGTAAATCAACCACTCCACAGTCATCAGCTTTTTCGATAGGAAGTTTTGGAAAAATTATCTCCGACTGCTAACCCGGATGCGAATATACAAGCAGCCTCGGAAACTTCCACTTGCATATTAATTAGTGTGCTATATATAGAACAGCACTGGCTATGTTAATTCTGCACTAGTCGTCAATGGAAATGCCAATCACGTGCTTAGTGTATTTTTGAAATGTTTACACTGCGCTCAACTGCTCTGCACTAAATTTTTTCTCCGAAACACTTGTCATTAAAGTTAAAGTTCACTAAAACTTGGGTTTTCAAATTTTGCAGACGACTCAAAACTATGTTCGAGGGTCCCCAACAAAGAAGCCAAAGTATGGCTAAGAAATGAGTTATCTTGAACTTCTACTCTAATGGTTTACTGTTACTGTTTAAGCCACTAAGCTGACAGCCAAGCTACTGAAAAATCTCTGCTTAAGGGTCACTTTCAACTTTATTTTGTAGTGGTTGTCACACTGAACCACTTTAAACTATGTTATGTTAAATTTCATTCTGTAGCTACTCTATCTAAACCACTTGAAATCTTGTTATGCTATATTCTTGTTTTAAGCTAAACACATCTATAACCTGTTTAACACAGTAATAGTTATTTAAAGTTTTACTTTGAAACGAATCGATTTAGAAATGTTCCTAATTCCAAAGAAATTCTGAAGACATAGACAATGAAGCACTGCTTTATATTTCCTTGTCATAATTTTCAAAATGAAGATAGAAACAATATAACATTTATAAAACAACTTATACCACTCTCCTAAATACTTGATATGTAAACATGACAAATATGAGAAACTTTTAAATGACTATAAAATGTGGAAGCGTTCACGACTTAAATTAGGTGAAGCTTTCACTCAGTCTATATATAGCACACTAATTAATATGCAAGTGGAAGTTTCCGAGGCGGCTTGTATATTCGCACCCCGGATTTGTGAGGAAAACTTTAAGAATGTGTGGGTTTTCCAACGTGTTGCCCTATCAAGGTTTCGCTTAAATGACGTCCCTGCTTAATGTGAATATTATTTAGCTTGGCTGAGATGGACACTAATGAACGGGAGGTAACATGTTCAAAGGGGCCACACGTTAAGTTGAAAATTTGTTTCTAATACTGCTAAGCTTCTTTCTGATTCTGGGGAAGTGTAGTCATAGGTACCTTTCCAAGAAATTGTCAAAAGGAGCCCATTTCAAAATCAGGAGAATATCAGAAGGAACCTGCTTCAAAATAAAAAAGAACCACATTAATGGGGCAACTTCAAAGTCAAACAGGGTACCTCATCCTCCCACCTAAATGACGTCCCTGAACTTAGATTGAAAAAATTGTATACGGCCGAAGTTAAAGTCTGAAATTCTGTAACTTTAAAAAATCCTGAATAAACTTTTCAAAAAAAATTTCAAAGACCAACAGTGACCAGAGTTGATCGAGCGTTTATTAAAATAAGAAATCCGCAGCAAGTTCTCATTTAAAACTAAACAATTTATACGATGATAATTGTATCTTCTTGCAAAATATATGTCCAGAAAACAATGAGATTAAAACGGTGCCTGCAAAATAAAAAGTTAGTTTGATAAAATTTGATCAAGTTTTTTGTTTTTCTTACATAACACTTATTTCTGATTCTCCTAATTATGATGTATCTATATATCCTTATAGAAAAACATTTGATAAAAAACAATAATCATAGTTAAATGTTGTAGTTTTACTAACTTTTAGCTGCCCCTTGGATTGTTCACTTGCAGAGAGCAAGAAAATAATCCATGAATTCTTTTTTGCTGATTTTGTTGTCCTGATTAGCATCGAGAGCTTTGATCACGTCCTTTACAAAATCATAGATTAAATTAAAAGTATAACTTAACAGTTATTACTAACTAAAAATTCTATAACTATTAATTATAGATGCTCTGTGGTATGGCAGAAAAACTCTTGCTTTGTCGGGTTCAAATCTTTTAGCTGAAACAGGCTCCAACGTATAACGGAGCTAAATTCTTTCGATGGAGCAAAGAAGTTCACACTTATTTATTCGACTTTTCATCAAACTGTTTATCAAATAAGTCTTAATGTCAGTTGTGGTGTGGTTGGAGAGCTGTTAAAGCTGTTTGGCAATATCTAGCAATCTCGAGATTAATTATTTGACGATTATACGCTATTATCTTTGTACTCAAATTAATTTATAGTTAATATGTCATGTCAGCGACAATATATAACGTTCAACTTAATGTCACCTTGGCCATCGAGTCAAGGTCAGCGCTGGATTTTTTCTCCTTGCAGTGGGGACTGTCGTTGTACATCTGAAGGACGTTCTTGATTTCTTTATGGTCTAAGAAGCCACTCTTATCAGCGTCAACTGCGTCAAAACAATCTGAGATGACTTTCTTCAGTTCTTCGTTCGACATATTTTTAACTTTCAGCTGTTAAATTCAAGTTTGCATTTATAAAAGTTATAAGTTGTTTCAAAACATTCGATTATAAATAATGATTTGTCATTGATTTTTGATGTCGCATAAATTTCAATCTATGTAATCACTGTGTTACACATTGCCTACGTTTGAGGTTTTGATTCAACACTTACCTACGCTTTTTGCTGTCATTGAACAAGTTTCATTTCTGCTCTTTAACATTTTAATGTCATGAAGCAGACCCAACTAGGATGTATATAAAACAACTTGAAAAGTTATTACACAACTTCGCTCATTACAGTATGCTACGTTGGCTCTTTTGTTACTCAGCATACCTAAATACTTATACCTTTTGTGATGATGATGATGATGGTGGTGATGGTGATGTGATGGTGATGATGATGATGATGATGATGATGATGATGATGATGATGATGATGATGATGATGATGATGATGATGATGATGATGATGATGAAAACGGTGATGATGATAGTAGTGACGAGACAGATGATTGTGATGAATGTGACTGACATTTCCAGGATGTGATTTCTCCTATTTGATTTAAAAACAGAATAAAATAAACGCAATTAATTCTATGACTCATATTCGCCAGTTGGATCAATAGAAACAGTTTTCATTCTGTCATTGAACAACTGTGACTGCTGAGGTTGTGATAATGATGCTGATGGCGATGATGATGATGATGATGATGATGATGATGATGATGATGATGGTGGTGGTGATGGTGATGATGATGATGATGATGGTGATGATGATGATGGTGGTGGTGGTGATAAAATTGTGGTGATGACAATGGTGATCGCTGCAACGTTATTTTTCACGCTTAAAATGAAATAAGCAAAATGAATTTTTATTGCAGAGCCCCCCCATTCCCCATTTCATCAATTTAGCTCGTTCAAAACTTTTATCGAAGCACAAATGCGGTGTGTGTGCGTGTAACGTGTTTAACCTGACAAAGAAATATTAGTATATACTTATATACAGCCAAATAGAGCAATAATTTTTAAGTAATTTTGACAAGTCGATTTATTATTATCTATATATATAAAAGAACATGTCCTGACTGACTGACTGACTGACTGACTGACTGACTGACTGACTGACTGACTGACTGACTGACTGACTGACTGACTGACTGACTGACTGACTGACTGACAGATGACTGACTGATAATCAACGCCGAGCTCAAACGCCTCATCCTAGGAACGTGAAATTTGGAACTTATATTACTTTTATAGCGTAAACATCCGCTAAGAAAGGATTTTTGAAAATTTTGCTCCTGAGGGGAAAAAACTGGAAAACAAACTTTTTTCTAAAACAATGTATATCTCGAAAACCAAAAATGAGGAGATTTTGAAATTTGGTATATAGATTCTTCTTGAAAAATAAAAAGATACGTGTTTCACCATTTTTTGAAAATTCGGTTTCCCGGACCTCAAATGTGGGTTGGAAAATTGGGTTATTTGGTTTTTAAAGTAGCTTCTACTCAAAAACTGTTAATGTTACAAAAGTAAAAATTAGAATTTAGTTTCTACTCTAAAAATAATGATATACGGGTTTCACAATTTTTTGAAAATTTGGTTTCCAGGACTTCAAATGTGGGGTGGAAAATAGGGTTATTTGGTTTTTAAAGTAACTGCTACTCAACAACTGTAATTGCCACAGATGTAAAATTTAATACTTAGTATCTACTCAAAAAAAAAAGATATACGTGTTTCATCATTTTTTGGGTTATTTGGTTTTTAAAGTAGCTGCTACTCAAAAACTGTTAATGCTACAGAAGTAAAAATTAGTATTTAGTTTCTACTCCAAAAATAATGAAATACGTGTTTTAGCATTTTTTGAAAATTTGGTTTCCAGGACCTCAAATGTGGGGTGGAAATAAGGGTTATTTGATTTCAAAATAACTGCTACTCACAAACTGTAAGTGCTACAAATGTAAAAATTAGTATTTTGAAGTTTTGTGCCGGTTAAAAGTAGCTAAGTCCAGTTTATCATCGGCCGGGCCAAGCCGTTATTTTAGAGTCTTCACACGGGCCAGGCCAAACCTTAAATCAAAGTGGGACGGGCCGAGGCTTTTCAATAGTATATAGATATTTTAGCGATTTTAGGGTCTTCAGTTTGGCCGGGCCAAACCTGAGGTCAAGGTGGGACGGGCCGAAGTTTTTCATCAAGTATATAGAACTTCTAGGCCTGTAAAAATGGGCCGGGCCTAATTCAGACGGGCTGTGCCGGGCCAGGAGTTTGGGTTTTTAAAACGGGCTGGGCTAATTTGTCGACGGGCCGAGCCGAGACCTAAAAAAATGATCTCTACTATGGATGCACGGTTAAAACTCTCTAATTTCATGCGAGCGAAGCCGCTACGGGCACTGCTAGTTAGGTATATATACGTAAAATCATTGCTACTCGTAGCCACAGTCACAAATTTGAAGACAAAATGTTTTCCTAAAAAATTATCCGCTCTAATTTATTATGAGAAAAAAATGAGAAAAAAGGTTCAACAAACAAATTATTTTCCAGCAAAAAAACCTGCAAAAGAAATGCTTTCTTTGTTTTGTTTTGAGCAACTTGTAAGTTGTTTTTACATGACTGATATTATCATACTTCTTTTTTGTTCTCTCTCTCTCTCTCTCTCTCTCTCTCTCTCTCTCTCTCTCTCTCTCTCTCTCTCTCTCTCTCTCTCTCTCTCTCTCTCTCTCTCTCCCTCTCTCTCTCTTTCTCTCTCCTAATAAAAGTTTTATTACATGAGATGATTTCTTAAAAGTAAGCTACAAATGTTTTTAATAATATTGAGATTTATTAACCAGAAATTATGATATTTAACAATTATAAATTTATCCTTTTCAATAATAAGTTATAGTAATTATTACTAATTATATACTGCAAAAACTTACAAAACTTGAAGAAGCAAGAAGTGCAAAGCAAATCGACGAGAGTTTGTTGGTCCTGGCCAGTTGCTCATATAATGAGCAGTTTATATTCTCGGGCTTCAGTCAACAATTCTCTCCTCGTCGTCGTCGTCCTCTTCATCATTTCTTTCGATCCTAGCAAGTTTAGTGATTCTATTAGCCTATTATTTTTAGGTAGTAAAAAAAGATAGTAAACCCGACACTTTGCATAAATTATTATAATGACCGTCAAACATACATTATAACGTTGAAAAATCGATTCACCTACTGTGAGTCAACGATTGCTTCGACCGAACAGAACTTTTCTGTGGCAAATGATTGATAAAATTGTCGCTTATTTTTGGTGGGCTTGCATTGGAATGATATATTGGTTAACTGCAGCAATGTTCAGGTGTTAGAAAATTACTTCAGGATCAACATGCAGGCCTAGTACCTATCTAGTCGTAGCTGCCGCTCGTGAACTAGTTAGTGTTAGATCTAATCAGTTGTTCGGTGTCGAAATTTGTCCAAGGGGGAGTGCGGGAAAGCGGCGAGAAAAAATTTCACTTGAGGAACTCAAAAATTAGGAGGTTCCTTGTAAAAATGATTTTAAAAAATAGTTTGAAATGAAAAGTCAAAGAAAATATTTAAAAAATAGATTAAGCAAACGTTTGCTAAGAAATTCTCCTAAATTATTTTAATTGTTCACTTTTGTATGCTTTATGACCGTTTTGAAACGAAACGCATGACTGAGCCCCCAATATTTAGTACATAGAACTGCTTCCAAGCCACTCACAAAAGCCATAATGAGACATTCAATTATGTTTCATAAGTTCGAGGTTATTATGTGGTCACATCAACTTACATCCTGAAACTTATGAAGTTCTTATGAATACCTATGCTGTTTTCAGGCTTCTGTGTAACTTTATAGTGCTTTCTACTTTTGCAACATGCATTCAGTGTTGTTGTTGTTACACACAATGTCGGGTAGCCCACTCCCATAGGTAAAAATAGTGGGATGCCTTACTGCTATATTATATCTATTGCTTCTGTCGTATCTCATTTTTTCTGAAAAAATAACTTTTTCTCAAAAATTTGTCGATGACCTAGGAGCGAAGTGTGGCTGGTCTTTAATGTAATTAGAATGGCGATTAATAACATAAAACTTCATTACAAATCAAGTCACCATAAATTAGGTGGCCTTTTAAAGCCTCGTCCCCCAACCGGGTGTGTGCTAACGGCGGCACTGGTTGGTTAATAGACGATATACTTGCGTTTTATAATGAAGTTGATTTCAGTTGAACCAAACTCAAAGATTGTGCACTTTTCTACATTTTTGCAGAGTTCTCCTTTTAAAAACAAGATTTGGGTGCAATTTCACTAATTTCAAACATCGAAATTTTTATTAACTTTGAAACAATGCAGTGGATATGTTTTTGATCACTTGTGAGCGATCTTTCTGCACAATTGATATTTTATAGATAAATGGATTTTGTAATAATGAATATCAAGTTCACAATTTAAAAATAAAATTGTTAATATCTTAAGAGAAAATATATATTTTATTTAAGAAGTGGTTTAATCAACTTCTGTGAAACTGCATGTAAACCTAGACGTGACTAACAGAAGAGCGGTGCAATGCTATTGGAGCTTGGCGTGTCTGCGGACGTTGAAATACAGAAAGATGAGATGAGGTCAAACTCGTCAAACGAGCTATTCGGCTACATAAGTTTTGCCAGCAGAAAAATTGCACGGTTATAAACCTTAGATAAAGTTTTTAATTATAAAAGTTTAATTGTAATTGGCCCTGTTAGTAATATTCGCTTATCTCGATCTCTTTCAATTTTGTCGTTAGATGGTGCAGAGACACCACAGCTCAGTACACGCTGGAAGCTTAAATATTCTGACACAACCAACCGCAGTAACTCTGGTTTCTCTTCATACCACGTATAAATCTTTCGCCTTTTACTAAAGATTTCCGTGGAGAGGAACATAACAATGAGTATTTGATTAATTTCTTTCAACCCTTCCTCTGTGAGGGGTAATTAAAAATATAAAAACAATATGATCTTGCTTAACTCTGAACGTATTTGGGAGAGCTGTTGTAACGTTAGCGTTTGATATCTTATCGTGTATTGGTATCATGACGTTTGTTTGTGTTTTTTTGCGATACCTATTTTTACAGGCATATCTGTAATTTCACATGTCCGTTAAATTCTGCGACAAAGTTTGTAACCACATTTTGACTAACTTCACAGTAGGTTTTCGATCTCTTTACCCTAAGAATATTCATTTAAAAAATGCATATTTACACTTTAAATTAGTATATGTGATATATTTCATTGGCTAAGGTTTTCAATTCAATCGTTAGGTGGAAGTTGAAAAACTAAAAAGTAGGACACGAATGATTTAAAAAAATATAAAACATGTTTCAATAACATGCTCTAAAAAGTACAAAATAAATTTCAAAAGTAAAAGTGTGGGGCACAATTGTTGCGATCGTTTGAGTTTAAAAAAAATCACTCCACGCTTTTACGTTTACAATTTATTTTGTACTTGCTAGAGTATTTTATTAAAGCGGGTTTTTAATTTTTTTAAAATTATTATTTTAATGTTGAACATATTGGACGAAGCTGCAATTTCACATGAAAATTGTTTTACAATTAATTCAAGAAATATTCTAGTTTCACATTTTTAATGTTTTTGAACTATTTTAAACACCAATGATTCTTGATCCCGAATTTCATCCGGCACCGACGAGTTGGCTAGATTTTCTTGTTCTGTCCTAACAATGTAATCACATTTAGAACAACATTTCTAAAATTAAATATCCGTTAATTTTTTTGTTGAATCTTCATTATTCATTAAAATTGCAGCCTAGAAATGTTTTACTTGAAAAACAAAATTTGTTTTTCAATTAAAAAGTAGAGTGGGATTTGTATTTTTTAGTCAATACTGCTGAACTAAATCTGTTTTATTTTGTTCGTTAGGTGGTGTTGAGACACCACAGCTCAGTACACGCTAGACGAATAAGTGTTCTGACAAACCCTAGCAGAGCAACTCTGGTTTCTCTTCATACCACGAATAAATCTTTCGCCTTTTACTAAAGATTTCCGTGGAGAGGAACAAAACAATGAGTCTTTGACCAATTTCTTTCACCCCTCCTCTGCGAGGGGTAATTAATACCAACACGTAAAACATTATTACTCTGCTGGTTAGCATGATGGAAGTAGCATTTAATGTTTTAAAATATGTTGGTACTAGCGTGGTATATATATATCGACCCAACTGTTATATATAGATAATTACTGTTACTTGTGTTTTTGTCTCGATACATATTTTTCACGTTGAAAATCTTGGAGGAAGCTGTTTTATATCAAATTTGTGTAACAAAGAATGTTTTGATTCAATAAGTATTTCCTTTTATAATAACCTATTTTATATTTTTTTAACTCAAATTCATGATTCAGAATTTCATCCGTCAAGTTGATTTTCTTCTTTTGTCTAATTTGGTATAGTTGTTTTGATATGAATTGCAGTCTTTAATAGAAACAAAGTTTCATCATAGTTTTTCTGCGTATTTAAACGATTAATATGTGACAACGAAGAACACATTTTTTAGTATACATATTGCGTATGCACAATGATGTATCAATATCTGATAAATAGCTATTTAATATATTGTTTTTTATGTTCAAGAAGTTATAAATCAAAAAGCAGAAACTTATATCGCTGAGTTTCGTTTTAATAATGTGGCTGTTAGCCTAAATAACTTGACAATTATTAACTAAAAACCAAACAGCTCGATGGTGTGAAATCCTAACTTTATCGTTAGTTTCTTAAAAATATTTATTTAAACTATTTAAAAAGTGTTGAAGTTTTTTTTCCCAAATTTGATAGAGTATTGGCATCGATTGCGAACATTACGAGTTTATGTGTAGGTTGTTCAGATGACGATAAGTGTTGAGCAACTCTCATAAACTCATCCATAAAATCAAAATTAGTACCTATGCAAAATTAAAAAAAAAATATTGCTATTAAATGTTTGGTATGTTTATTCTCCATTAATCGGCAAAATGGCAGACTATAGATGTATTTTACTTATTAACACTTAAAATACTTAATAAATAAGTTCTTCAATTAAAAGAACATAGTGTATTTTGACTATTTTGAATTGTTTAGTATATAACGCTGATCTTAGTCTGTGTTTTCGTTAGGTGGTGTTGAGACACCACAGCTCAGCCTACGCTAGCAGAATAAATATTTCCACAAATAATGTCGGGTGGCTATGGTAACAGTGAACTGTGTGTGGTTCCTACCACTCAAAAATCTTTTACCTCTAAAGATTTCCGTAGAGTCTTTCACCAATTTTTCTCATCTCCTCTGTAAAGAGGGGCCTAGCTGAAATATAGAACTACGCTTTTTCACTGCTAGTAAGCCTTGTCTAAGTTATTGGTTTAACATATTGAAAAAAGCTTGTGTTTTTCCAGCTGAAGAAAAATAGTTAATCAAAAAGTATATTTGTGTTTAGAATATGTTAGAAATGGCTGTTGTTTCGCCGATATTTGTTGATCCGAAATTTGGTAACAACGAACGTTTCTGACTCAAAAAATTTTAATTTCACAATAACTGCTAAATACCTCTAAGTTTAATGTAGTGCAGCTAAAGTTAAACTTGACTAAGACATTTTTATGGCAAAAATACGCCGAGTGTATTTGAAATAAAAGTTTGTGTTGAAAAACTCGTTTTTTTCTTTACTTGTTCATTTCCTGTTGATGTTTATTATATCTTTGTGGTTCATTAGTTCATTTGCATTTGTAGTTGGTAAGTTGACTCGTTTGCAAAAGCATGTCCTGAGGAACTGACAGACACAAGGAAAGAACAATTATGCTCTTCCCCGTGGTTGTCCTCTCTTCAGGACTTTTAACGTATATTGTTACGATATTAGAAAGGGTACAATAAAAATATTTCTGGTTTATTGGCTTATAAATTACTTAAATCAGCAATTATAAGCAAGCTTCAATTCCTGTAATCGTACCTCGTCCAATATTGAACTACTGCTGGTTATTAGAGGTGTGGGACGACTTTTTGTGCCCATCCTCAACCATCCCCGCCAGTATCATCCCCATCCCCAACCATCCCCGCCAGTATCATCCCCAACCATCCCCGCATTCTTCCAATCTTTCATCCTCATCCCCATCCATCCCCGCACTGTTTATCCCCATTTTTAATCAATCCTGTACTAGCCATTATTTTTCAGTACATCATTTCAACCCAACTATAACTTAAGTGTTGATATATATCCTTGCAATAACACCGTAATATGACTCAATAAAATATATTTATTTAAGTCCATGAATAAATACAAGTCCATAAATGTTTTTTCCACTTAGCTGAGTTCTTCGATCATTAATGGTGAAGCCACCTATAGACAATGCTCTCTCAGAAGATGTGCTTGCTGCTGGCACACTCCAAATATTCCTAGCTACTTAGGACAGTTTTGACCATTTCTTAGAGTTCTTTTCCCAAAAACTCAGCAAATCGCCTTGTGCAGCTTCTTCGTTCAATGCCAAATAATCATCAACCTAAAATAATTATTAACATTGTGAAACTAATTGCTCATATAAGCATAATTAATTCATAACAATCAACCAGCTGAATTATAAGTTATTACTGAGGTCTAAAAAACCTTTCATGCTTTTAATATAAAAACAGTTTAATAACAAAACTTCATTCGAAACTGAGTTTTTTGAGTTTGTGGTGTACAAGTTTGCACGAAAGTTGTCCTCAAGTTTTCTTTTTTTAAATGGTTGATGTTCTAAGAAGTCATCTTGTGGGGTTCAGAATGTAGTGTTACATCATCTACGAGCTTTTGTAAATCTCTAACAAAATTAAAAAGTTCAAATATTATATGTAAAACCTAATAATGTGAAAGCAAATTAATTAAACCTTCAATTACAGTTTCTCGCATTACTTTTGGAATAACATCAGGATTATCTTTTAACATAGGATTCAACGAATGTAGGACATTCCCCCGGACGATTTCCCCTCCGGACATTCCCCCCGACAGACCCTAGGACATTTCCTCCCTGGACATTTCCCCCTTCAGAGTAGGACATTTCCCCCTGTTGTAAGATTTTTTTCCCCTGATTTGTAGTGCAGTATTAGTTTTGAATTTATTTAAGTTTTAGTTTCCGTTTCGTTTCGAAAAGCTTATTTCTATTTCAGTTTCTGTTGTAGTTTATATCATTATTTTAGTTCCAGTTTCTATTTCGTTTGACACATTTATTGTAGTTTCAGTTTTCAGTTTTCGTTTTCAAAAAAGCTTAATGAATTTAAAGAAACAAACATTTGATGCAATTTCTTACTGCTAACATGAAATACTTATTAAAAAGTACATTTAAATAAAATTTAAATTATGTTTTAAAAATACACGTTTCTTTAAGTTGTTGCGTCTACCAGATGTGAGCATCCCACATGTTGAAAACAAATGTCCTATAAACGCTTCTGAACATGGCAGAGATAATATATTCTGGGTGAAATCTTTTAAATCTGGAAAGCCTGTCTTTTTCCCATTCAGCTATGCAGTTCTCCTCTTCAGGCAATGGGTTATGTTCTTCATTTTGCAGGGCTGTGAGCAGTGTTGGGTAAAATACTGTTCAAATGTAATTTAAATACAAAATAGAAATACTTTGTTAAAAAGTATTTCAAGTACAAAATACAAATAGTTTTTTTTAAATATTTCAAACATAAAATAAAAAATGCATTAAAGTATTTTACTGCAAAATACTAATACTTTTTATAACACTTGATGCTGATACATCACCATCATCAACATGCATCTCAAACACTTTTTAACAAAAATAAGTCAACATGGTAAATCTTTTATTGCAATAAAATAAACAGATAAGCAGATTCAGCTTTTAAAATAAGAACACGTTTCAAGTGAACCAAGAAATTAGTTGTTGCAGATATTAATCCTGAATAGGTTTTATTCGAAAGGCATTTCATGCACTTGGCCACAACTTTATCTCCATCTCGGCTAACAATTTTAAAGAATTCGCCATTTAATATGGCCGGGATTCGACCACCACTGCCTGAATTATCTTCCATCTTAGTATTAAAAAAACTTTAAACTTTAATTCTAACGACAACGAGCTACTTTTACTACAAACTCTAAAATCCTACCTCGCGCTACTCTATCGAAACAAAAAAAAGTACATTAAGCAAACATCGATTATGGTATAAAACCATGATATAAACATTATCATATCTCTTAATTATTAATTTTAAAGTTTCCCGATCTTTATATTTTTGGAAATGTCAATAATGTATTTTGTATTTCTTTTGTTCAAAATATTAAAATTACTTTCCAAAAGTATTTAGAATAAAAATACTAAATAAATTTTCTAAAAGTATTTCAAATGAAAACACAAAAATACTTGGAAATATTTCAAATGTAATGTATTTCAAATATTACCCACCACTGGCTGTGAGATATGTTGTCAACTCAATGTCCGTTTGAGATTTAGCCATTACCGGTTAAACCTGTGAGGGAACAACTAAGGTGGCTAAATGTTTAAAGTGTTTTGCAGGGGGTGTATCTAAGTCTTCTCCTGGCTGCCTCGACCTTGCTGTTGTTCAACTGGAATTTTTGCATTGAAGTTTTGTCTTTTTCAAAATACATTCCTTGGTTATAGCTAACAAAGCTGCGTTGTGGGGTAATTGAAGGGTCCAGTTGTATCTTAAATCTAGCAATGTTGCTGCAGCTGGCAGAATAACAAAATATAAAGCAGTAACATCGCGGATATATCTGAAACGGTCTGAAAGAGAATTTAAAAAAAAAACGTAGAACATGTTTCGTTGGAACTAACAATTGGTTGTTCCAACATTTCATTATGGAGCTCATTCATACTCTGGCACTTTTTTAAATGTTCCTCCAGGTCCGAAACTGCAGGAAGCATGTAATCATTTTCCACCAAATTAGTGTGATAAGCGAATGGTTCCAGCAAGAATTTAATTATTTATATTTTTTTCCATTTGTTATTCATCAGTCCATCTAGGTTTTGACAAATAATAATATCGTTCAGTGAGTCCTTCACTGTGATCATTCTGTTTATTATGAAAAATGTACTCGACCACCTAGTAGGGCATTCAATTATTAAAGTCAAGTGGCATTTTTCTTTTAATAATTGATTTGCCATTGATGACTTTTTTATCTTGCCCACTAGTGTCCTTGTTTTAGAGCATAAATTATTATATGTTTTAAACTTATTTAGATCTCTGACCACCAGCTGCAGGGTATGAGGGAAACAAGGCAACCTTACAAATTGAGCTGGAATCGGTAGAAAGAACAAATTCTTCCTAATTATTTAATAATAATAATAAATAATCATAGTCACCAAAGAAAATAAATACATAGCTTGAAAATTTGAGCAGCTAGTCGTAGTTAGAAAAAAATTTAAAATTTGTTATTTCCGTTTTGTTTATTTCAGTTTCAGTTGTCGTTTTTAAAAAAAATTTTAATTTCGTTTTAGTTTCGTTGTCGTTTTATGAAATTATTTCCGTTTCTATTACCGTTTCGTTAACGGCTTCAATTTATTTTCGTTAACGATGGTTTTCGTTTTCGTTTCCGTTAACGGCAACTGCACTACTGATTTGACATAAACACTTTGTAATTATTTATTTTATTGAAGTAACTTTTTAATTAAAACAGTTTGGATGAGGTTTCATTTCTGACCTGAATTTTATAAAAAAAACATTTACTTCTTCCAGAAAAAATATTTTTGCCTGTACACTAACTGATCTCATTTAAGCTTTGTGTAAAATTTCCAAAACCTTTACACACTTTTTTTTTATAATAGTTTATAGTCTTTTGTACAAGGTTCTTTAAGGCTGATATAGCAGTACGTAGGATATACCAAAATACTTCCTGTCGTGGATCACAATTTAGTCTTTTTAAAATTTCCTTTTTTCTTTATTCAGGCTTGGAACTAGTTTTCAAAATCAAGGCGGAGTTATAAAAAAATCTCGTTAGTAAATTTTTTTTAGGAATAGCTTATAATCTTTTACACCAGGTGTTTTAAGGCTCAAAGTATGTAAGAAATATCGATGTACATGCTGTCGCGTATCATAATTTGGCTCTTTTATCTTTCCCTCCTCTTTTATCCAGGCTTGGGAATGGCTCGCATAAGCGAGGCGGAATTGAGACAGTGAAACGTTTTGCATTTTGGAGTCACCCCAATCAAGCATGCCCCATACTGACGCCACTGGCTGTTAAGTCAACACTTCACAATAGGGACCACATAAAAGCTTCGATATATCATTCAAGCGTTTGTTTACTAAATTTTAATCTATTTAAATATATGTGTTCCCATGTGAAGATAAAATGTATTTGACCAATTTTCTTCGTCCTCCCAGCGATTAATGAAGAGAAATAAAATTCCAGAAAGCTGTCGTCTGCTGGTTAAATAACTGGCTAAACACACTAGAAATAGCCGTTGTCTTACTACTATTTAAAATTTAATGTGTTAAAGTATATTGGTATCAGAGGCGTACGGGAGCTAATCGAAGTGGGGGGGCTGGAAATAATTATTGCCCGAATGCTGGAGGTGTTTCAAAAAAATAGGAAATAAATAAACATGGGCGTTATAATAAATCATCTTTTTATCAATTTTATTTCCTTTGTATATTTATAAGAAAAAAATTAATAGTAACGAAACTCTTTTATTAAAACATTCAAAAAAATGTTGTTTTTTGAATTTCCTGGGAGCAAAAATGTCAATAATTTGTTCAGTATTTGTACCGAAAGACATATTAGAATATTTTCGTTCAATATGTAAAATTGCCACACTATTTAGACGTGTTTGGCACATTGTACTCCGTAAATATGTTTTAATGTGTTTGAGAACTCTGAACAAAATGTTCGGCAAAACAAGATGTGGCTGGAATTGCGGTCAAAATATTAGCAACATGATTGAAAACTGGTAGAACAACATGAAGGTCATTGTTGTAAAAGGTTGGTACAACATCGGCGGCGGCTGCTTGTGAACCTGCTTTAGGAGTGTGGTCAGTGAGAAACTTAGAGTAGATTACCTTTTCTGTCTTAAGCAAGTCGTGATCAAGTCCATACCGCGAGGCAATTTATTTATAGTGTTCGTCCGACGCATTAGAGTATTGAATGACAGATCCTAGTGAGCACAGCGTGTCTTGGTCGTTTCCACTAAATCGGAAGTCTAATTCACCAATAACTTTATCCAGACTAAGCTAATACGTCGATATTCTATGGCAGTCTTTGACAGTTTGAAGTAGTTGAGCGTCTGTTGCTGGCTCTTCGCCAACTAGTTTCAATGAGAAACTTGTCTTTTCTTTCCAACTCTTGCTTCTTTGAACAAGAATCGTGTGTTGTGGATAACTACCTTTACACTTTGCGCAAGTTTATCAGTGTAGATTCAAACATTTTTAAAGTGCTCTTCATTTCTACATTGATGGAGAGTGTCTCTGGTTGCTGTGGCTGTTTTCTTGGCTGTTATCACGTCGACAGTATTTCCCTGCAAATATCTGCTGAGACTATTTGTGTTAGATAGTACCATCTTTAACACAACCAGCCCAAACAAAAAATCAAAGTCACATATTGCAGTCAGTAAGGCTGTACTGCTTATATACGTTTTGATATCATGATCATTTGTCATAGTAAGCAATGCCGTTATGATATTAGGGAACTGCTTTACCACGGCTTTTACTAAATCATATCTATATGACCACCTGGTCAAACTTTGAGATTTAAGTAATTGTGACATTTTTTCACCGTCAAACGTAACGCTATGTGAAACAGCGTGTCTTTCAGGGCTAGCCTCCTGAAAGTTGTACAGACTTTGAATAGCACCTAAAACTTTGCGGAGTGGTTCGACTTCTGTTACTGTATCTTATTGCTAGATTTAACAGGCGCCCGAATTTTTAGCCCATTTTTCCCGAATTTTGCCCTCTACTGGGGGGCTGCAGCCCCCCTCGCCCCCGGCTCGTACGCTACTGATTGGTATCATTACGTTTATTTGAGCTTTTGTTTCGATACATACTTTTCACGATGAACTTATTAGAGGCAGCTGTTTTTTTTTTTCAAATCAACATTGTGTAAAAAATGTTTTAATTCAATAAATATTTATATTGGCTTCTATTAAAAATAATTCATTTTTATTCGTTGAAAATTTAAGCAAGTATACATTAAAATGTCTTTATAATTTTTAAAATCATTTTCATATCGGAGAGTACTACAATCTGGCATGCACAAATGCCTCAGATAAGATAAATTTCTTCTGTTCCATTAACATGGAAGATAAAATTGCTGACAATGACTGCCAAAAGGATTGTCGGGACTGGAGCAACAGACACACGAGCCAAACAACTTGGCACAGTAATCGTCATAATAACGACACAGTTTGCCTCCCTGTTAATAATGATAATAATAACAATATATATATATATATATATAGTTTTAATTTGCATCTTTTACAGTTATTATTAATATACATAGATGTGATTATTAGTTGTAAACGGGCGTATATATCCCCATAATTAATAACGCTGGATTCACCCAAATATGTCTCATTTTAAACACTAAGCAAATTTTGAAAGTTTGCATGTTTAATTGCACACCTACCCTGTTGTATATATTTAAAAAAATATAATTATAATTAATTATTCGTGTCCAATGCAACGTAAATTAGGAATGGCATGGGGCAAATATTTCAGAAGTAAAGTTCTTTTTTCACAAAGAGTTCACTATAAATCATTCCTATTTTAAATTTACTTGAGCCAGTAATGATTCGATGCGCATTGGAATATTTTTTTTGTGTAGACAATTATTATTATATATAAGCTGGATGCTAGATTTACCGATAAATGCGATGTATTAAATTTTGCATCAGCGATGAACCCAAGTTCGGCCGATTTTTGTGCCAAAATAGAAGCAACGAACTCGTGGAACTATACATACTAGTGGTATGGATGCAGTGAAGATTCACTCACAACTGTCTACAGCAAAGCGTTTTTTGAGAATAAAGAGAGGTCTAACTTTGATTTGTTTTTGTTTAAAAACATGACTAATTATTTTTTTAAATTAAATTTTTTTAAATTTTTAAATTTTAATAGAATTCATGTATATATATAATTGTGTTTGATTTGTTTTGTTTTGAAAAATAAATAATTATAATTTGTATTAAAATATTTTGTTTATAAAATTTTAATAAAATGCATTGTCATGAGAAGCGAGCGCGAGCTTATATTTCAAATTTCAGCTTGATTGGATGACGAGACGTTAATTAATTTTCACTTTGAACTTTTGCAAATATTTAAGCAATCAAGCTAGCAAGACCAGCGGGTAGTCGTAACTTTTGAAAATATATATATTTATTTAATCATTATATATATATATATATATATATATACACACACACACACACACACACACACACACATATATATATATATATATATATATATATATATATATATATATATATATATATATGGAAAAATATTAATATAAATAAACTTTTTTTATTTAACTAGCTTTATTGACTAGAAACAAACCAAAAGAACTTACACATCTTACACCTTCTACGCCTGCAAAATCATAAACATAATTGTTGAGAGATTATAAGAAAATAGTTCAAATTAATTCAAACTTCTTAATTTTATTTACCATTTCTTTCGACTGCCAGCGATACAATGACAATAAAAAAAATTAGTTTTGTAAGCATTTTTAGTTTTCAAAAAATAGAAAAATATTGGTTTGGAAGCTCTATATATATATATATATATATATATATATATATATATATATATATATATATATATATATATATATATATATATATATATATATATATATATATATATATATATATATATATATATATGTTGTGACGAGACACTCCAGGTGTAGTCAGGTGCGCCTTCCTAGCTAGCTACCGAGTTGTTGCGAGAAAGTTCTGTTTAGTGTTTTGCGAGTTGCGCGGTATTAATATTACATGTTTCTTGTTATTTATATTGTGTTTAGTAAGAATAAAGTTTTCTGAAAGACACAACAATTGGCGCAGTCGACATGTCTGAAGTTGATAAATTAATTAAATTGTTCGCTGAGCAAGAGAGATATCGCTCAGAACAAGAAAGACTTCGCGAAAAAGAACGAGCAGAACACATAAAACAAATGGAGAGGTTGATTTTGAGTTTACAACCATCGGCAACAAATATTCCCAGTTTCGAAGCTTTCGACCCTTTGAAAGAATTATGGAAAGATTACTGGGCAAGGTTTGAAACTTTCACTGGTGCTCATTCGGTTCCTGGTCGAAAAACACCTCAAGTTTTCTTGACTAGTCAAACCTCATCGACATACAAGTTTCTTGATACGTTAGCAAGTCAGCAAACACCGCCAAAGAAAGCGAATGACTTAACAATAGAAGAAATCGAAATGTTTATGGGAAATCAATTTAACCCATCAAAGTTTGTCGTCCGAGAAAGGTACAAATTCTGGACCGCAATGAAACGAGAACCAGGTGAAACCATCAACCAGTTGGCGGCAAGAATTCGTCAAGCAGCGACAACTTGTGATTTTGCTTCTATCGAGAATCCACAAGACGAAGCAATGAGGACCAGATTTATCTGTTCCGTCAACAATGAAGCAGTCCTCCGAGCTCTGTTCCGCATAAATGACGATGAGTTATCTTTTGCAAGAGCAATAGAGATAGCATGCGAAACCGAAGATGCAGCTCAAGTTGCAAAAGAAACCGTTTGCGAAAAAGCCCCATCACCTGAGAGAACGTCTCAGGTATTCAAAGTAGATCGAAGAAAGCAGAAGAAACATACGGAATATCATCAGCAGCACGCAACTGATAAAACGTCAAATGTTCCTAAAGAAAAGTGTCGACGTTGCGGTAAGAACAACCACACTTTTAAAGAATGTCGTTTTGCAAACTACATATGCAATTTCTGTCAAAAGAAAGGACATCTGCAAGCTGTTTGTCTAAAAAAAGAAAAGACAAGTTCAGTGTGTATTTGCAAAAGATGAATTCGTGAAAGAACACGTGTTCACCATGAAAGGACGAAATCCTTTGTTGCAACAGTTGACTCTCAACAGTCAACCCTTCAGTTTTCTCATTGATAGTGGTTCCAGAGACAACTTTTGTTCACGAGCTGCATGGATCAAACTGGGGAAACCGAAGTTGCAGCTGAATGATAAAAGATATTGTTCAGCAACGGGAGATGACATCCAAACAATGGGCACATTTGAAACAGAAGTAAAATTGAAAAACTCAGACATCCAAAGAAGAGTGTGGTTCAATGTCACAAAAACACATGATCTCAACCTACTGGGATTTGAGGCGATACGTGATATGAAGATTGACGTCACCGCATTGCTGTCAAAGAACTTCAGTTCCGTTCAGCTTATAACGGAAACAACAGAAAACCACCTTCAAAATGAATGTCAACTTTTGTGCTCTGAATACAGCGAATTGTTCGATCCACAACTGGGATGTCTTAAAGATGTCGAACTAGAAATAAAGTTCAAACCAGATTCGGAACCGATTTTCTGCAAGCCCCGGACAGTACCGTTTGCTATCCTGGAAGAATTGAACAGTGTCTATGATGCAGGAATTAGAAAAGGTATATGGATTCCAGCTCAGTTCAATCATTATGGAACCCCGGTAGTTCCAGTCAGAAAACGGATTCAACCGAATCAGAAAAAGGCAGGACTAAGAATCTGTGGAGACTACTCGGTAACGATCAACTCTCAACTTGAAACACATCGTTACCCAATGCCACTTCCAGAAGATCTGATGAGAAAACTAGGAGGAAGTTTTTGCTTCAGTAAAATCGATCTCGCAGATGCATACCTCCAGATTAAACTGGCACCAGAAAGTCAAAGAAGACTAGCGTTGAGCACGCACAAAGGTGTACTTCTACAAACACGTCTACCTTTTGGCATCACTTCAGCTCCAGGTTATTTTCAAGAAATAATGGACAAATTAACGTGTGATCTACCAGGAGTAGCGGTGTACTTAGATGACATTCTAGTGAGTGGAACCACAGCTGACGAGCATCTGAGAAACCTACGGAATCTTCTTCAACGTTTACAAGAAAGAGGTTTAAAGTGCAATCAAAGGAAATGCGTTTTTGCTCAACCGTCAGTGGAATACTTGGGACATCGACTCACCAGAAACGGCATAGAAAAAGGAAAACATGTAGATACAGTGACGAAGATGCCACCGCCAACAAACGTTTCTTCTCTGCGATCGTTTCTGGGATCGGTACAGTTCTACGGAAAGTTCATCAAGAACCTTTCGACTTTACCGAACCGTTAACTCGTCTCACAAAGAAAAACACACCATGGCAATGGGGCGTCAAGGAAAATGCAGTGTTCCAACATCTTAAAGATATTCTTACGAATGAAGTTAGTCTAGCTCATTTCGATCCTACGGCTCCCTTAGGAATGTCATGCGATGCGTCGGAAGTAGGAATTGGAGCAGTGCTGTTCCACAGATATGACGATGGTTCTGAACGTCCTCTTTACAACGTGTCTAAAACATTGACAGACACACAACGACGCTACAGCCAGATTCAAAAAGAAGCACTTTCTATCATTTTTGGTCTGCAGAAATTTCATCAATTCTTGTACGGGCGTAGATTCATCCTGGTGACAGATCATAAACCACTCCTCGCATTGTTTGGTCCGTCAAAAAGAACTCCGGTCCTGGCAGCAAATCGTCTAGCAAGATGGGCCCTGACATTGAGCCAGTACAACTACTCAATTGAATATCGAAAAACCGGAGAACACGGAAATGCAGACGCTCTCAGTCGCCTACCAGCGTGCGAAGACGGAGAATTTGACTCGACAGAAGAAGATGCAGATGTTTCAACAGTTTGCGTTATTAACACAATCAGCCAACAAATGTCCGATTCCAGACTGTTATCAAAAGAGTCAAGTAAAGATCCTGTTATCTCTACAGTGATACGATTTGTGAGAGACGGCTGGCCTCACAGAATCATGCAACCGGAATTAAAACTGTATGAGAAACTTTCTGATTCTCTTTCAACAGAAAGTGGTTGTCTACTCTTTGGAGCAAGAATCGTGATACCAAAGAAATTACGCGGCAAGATTTTAGAATTATTACATACAGGACATTTCGGAATGCAAAGAATGAAGCGTTTAGCAAGAACTATAGTTTATTGGCCTCGAATTGACAACGATATTGAAAATTTAAGTCGTTCATGTAGTTCTTGTGCTGAACAGCAAAACAAGCCACCAAAGATGATGAATCACCCGTGGATGATTCCTGAAAAGCCTTGGGACAGAGTGCATCTAGATCACGCCATAAATTTTTTTGGAACCAATTGGCTGGTTATAGTAGATGCCTATTCGAAATACCCGTGTATACATCCGACAAGTTCCATAACAGCAAAAACAACAACTCAGTTTTTGGATGAAGATTTCGCACATTTTGGTTTCCCGCACACTTTGGTGACTGATAATGCTCCAACCTTTACTTCTGAAGAATTTCAGAATTGGTGCAAAGAAAGAGGCATCATTCATCTTTCTGGAGCTCCTTATCATCCTGCAACCAACGGGGCAGCTGAGCGATTGATACAAACTTTTAAAAAATCACTCACGAAGTCTGCACATCCTCTCCGAAGAGCTTTGCAAGATTTTCTTTTGCAATATCGGAGAACGCCCTTGGAATCTGGATTTTCCCCAAGTGAACTCTTGAATGGACGACAAATCAGAAGCAAATTAGATTCTCTTTTGCCATGTCCTCCTTGCCTTGTTCGAGAGATGCAGGATAAACGAAATCAAAGAACAAACGAAGAATCTTTCCAAATACAACACAAGTACAAAATTGGAGATTTTTGTTACGCTCTACACTGTGGTCCCAGACAGGGTAAACAACCAAGATGGATTCCTGCAATCGTCAACAAAATATTGGGAGCACGAAACATCCAAGTACGATTGTGCTCAAATGGGTCGATTTGGAAACGCCATGTGGAACAACTCCGCCCACGTTATGTTACACGTTACTCCACATCATCGAGTCTTGGAGACGACGCATTTGACACCACGTCAACGAGGAGTCCAGCGACAACGTCAACGAAGAGTCCAGCGACAACGTCAACGAAGAGTCCAGCGACCACGTCAACGAAGAGTCCAGCGACAACGTCAACGAAGAGTCCAGCGACCACATCAACGAAGAGTCCAGCGACCACGTCAACGAGGAGTCCAGCGACCACGTCAACGAAGAGTCCAATCATGACGAAAAGTCCGGCAACCGTGTCAACAGGAAATCAAGCGACCAGTTTGCCAATGAGTTCTCCATCCAGTGCGACAGCCGTACCAGGAGAAATTCTACCGACGGATCTGACAAGATCAGCAACGCAAGCGAATACTTCAGTTGAAACCGGACCACGACGTTCGGAGCGCCTGCGGTTGAAGAATTTAAGATTTTGACACGATTTTTTTTTCTTTCGTTAGAAGACATTTTTACATTTAGTTTTCGCTTTTGAAAAGACTCAAAAGCTTGTGGGAAGGTGTTGTGACGAGACACTCCAGGTGTAGTCAGGTGCGCCTTCCTAGCTAGCTACCGAGTTGTTGCGAGAAAGTTCTGTTTAGTGTTTTGCGAGTTTCTCGGTATTAATATTACATGTTTCTTGTTATTTATATTGTGTTTAGTAAGAATAAAGTTTTCTGAAAGACACAACAATATATATATATATATATATATATATATATATATATATATATATATATATATATATATATATATATATATATATATATATATATATATATATATATATATATATATATAATGCTAGCTAATGAAAACAACTTTAAAGTTTTATATTCAAGTGTTTCTGTAAACATTTTCAGATTAATATCGAAACAAAGTTCATTTAGGTAATTTAGCAGAAATTAAAATTTACATAATTTGAAGCCTTAAATTTAAAAGGTTTTTTAAAGTGTTTACTTTTAGAGTTGAATTGTTTTTTTTACTTTATTTGAATTTTTATTATTCAAGGTTTTTTTAGACTGTGAAGAATACAAGCCCCGAAGTTAATTTCGTATTTTTATTTTCCTCAGTTTGACAAAGGACCACCGGCTGACTCAAGTGTTTTGTTTAAAACTTTCATTTTTTATTTTTACTGTTGGTTCACTAAAAACATTTCTCTCTCTCTCTCTCTCTCTCTCTCTCTCTCTCTCTCTCTCTATATATATATATATATATATATATATATATATATATATATATATATATATATATAAAATATATAATATATAATATATAATATATAATATATAATATATAATATATAATATATAATATATAATATATAATATATAATATATAATATATAATATATAATATATAATATATAATATATAATATATAATATATAATATATAATATATAATATATAATATATAATATATAATATATAATATATAATATATAATATATAATATATAATATATAATATATAATATATAATATATAATATATAATATATAATATATAATATATAATATATAATATATAATATATAATATATAATATATAATATATAATATATAATATATAATATATAATATATAATATATAATATATAATATATAATATATAATATATAATATATAATATATAATATATAATATATAATATATAATATATAATATATAATATATAATATATAATATATAATATATAATATATAATATATAATATATAATATATAATATATAATATATAATATATAATATATAATATATAATATATAATATATAATATATAATATATAATATATAATATATAATATATAATATATAATATATAATATATAATATATAATATATAATATATAATATATAATATATAATATATAATATATAATATATAATATATAATATATAATATATAATATATAATATATAATATATAATATATAATATATAATATATAATATATAATATATAATATATAATATATAATATATAATATATAATATATAATATATAATATATAATATATAATATATAATATATAATATATAATATATAATATATAATATATAATATATAATATATAATATATAATATATAATATATAATATATAATATATAATATATAATATATAATATATAATATATAATATATAATATATAATATATAATATATAATATATAATATATAATATATAATATATAATATATAATATATAATATATAATATATAATATATAATATATAATATATAATATATAATATATATAAATGAATGTCTGTAATGTCTGTATGTGTGTCCTTTATGCATTGCTACACCATTCATCCAATCGTAATGAAATTTTTACACAACCTTGAGAGTCAATGGGAGACAATTATAGTTAAAAAAATTGAAATCGGTCACAAAATGAGCGGAACGGGAAAGCAAGTGGGAAGGGAAAATCGACCGAGAGCGAAAGAGCGAGTGGGGAAAAGAAAGCGGGAAAACGATCGAGAACGGGAAAGCTACCGGGAACGGGAACGGGAGAGCGACCAGGAGCGTGAGAGCAAGCGGGGAAGAAAACGGCAGCGAAAGAGAAAGACGATAGAAACACCTCTAAAACCACCGGGCAACGCCGGGTACCCTGCTAGTACTACATAAATGAACAAACGAACGAACGAACGAACGAACGAATGAACGAACGAACGAGCAAACGAACGAATAAACGAATGAATGACTAAATGTTCATTTTGAATTTCAATGCTGCTCAAGTACTATTGAAAGTCGTTTAAATATATTCAATTGCGTTACTAAATTTCCGAAAAAAACGTCTGCATCATTTTTTATTCTACTTTTAAAATTTAAAGCAAATATTCAAGTAAAATATAACCTGTTTTTAAAATTAACATTTAAGAACTATTTCAGAATATTGAAAAAAAAGGTTTTTGAAGTAGAACCTGCCTGTAATTTTGTTCTCAATTAATGACGAAAATTTTTTTTTGCAGATTGCGGAATTATTGACAAAACTAATATATGAAATCTTCTAATTTTTGCTAGTCGATTGGTCTAGCTCAGTTAAAACATATAAATTAATGCAACTCTTTTAAGTCAAACATTCAACCATCCAAGACATCAAATTTTGCGCTTTTCACGACAAAGCTTGCAAGATCAAAGAAATATTTTAAACTAGCAGATTTATAACAACCTGACCTTTAATTTTGCTCAGTTTTGCCTATGATTCGTCTGACTCGTCTTTTCCACGGCCGTCAAAGGTGCGTCACGCTGACACAGCCTATATTTTGACTAGCCATTACTTACGATGATCTTGTAAGCACTGAAGCATTTTTGACTATTGAATCCAAGCCTCTTTTTTTAGACAAACACACCCAGACAGTTTATTTTATAAAGAAAAAAAAAATAAATTGGTGTTTAAAGCTTTCAGAAATTATTTGGCAAATAGCATGCCAGCTTGAAGAAGTACAATTAAACCAGATTTTATGAGAGTTTTGAAATCATTAGGCTAAATTACCGTTAAACAAATTAATCAAATAAAGTGTACTTATTGCATGAACAATGGTTCAAGAAAAAAGTGGAAACAAGCAGCTAATATGCGCATTGTTTTAATAACGTTTACTGACAGCTGCGGTTAGCAATCTCATTTGACCAGAGCAAGAAAGTAGTCCAGGAACTCTTTTTTGCTGATCTTGTCATCCTTGTTTGAGTCGATGGTGCTGAAGAGATCCTTCGAATACAAAGAAAACTATAAATAAAACTAATTAAAACTAATTATTTTTAAATGATAGTAATTCAAAAGAAAAATAATCAAGGTATTGTCTTGTACGAAAAGAAGTTCTAATAAACTTTTTTAAGCCGTACTCTCAGTATTGTTTTATATATCAGTTCAGTTGCGCTCAATGTGTTCACCATATACATTTATCTATGGTGGCCTTGGCCTGCCTCTATACAGCAAAGCCATCCGATTTTAAAAGCAGTATGTAGCACTCGATATAGCCAGACTTCTTTTCTCCCGTATACTTTGTTACTGTTTTTACATTATTTACGCATCCAATGCAGCCAGGGACGTTGTTTAGGGCTTGTGGGTCATTGCTTCTCTCCATGAGACAAAAATACATACGACTACAGCCCAGTCATCAACTATTTCGAAAAAAAATTTAGTATTATGAAGAAAATTTTGGAACGTGTGGGCCCCCATCAACATCTTGCACACCCCATAGTTTTGCTGAAATGACGTCCCTGACGAAAACATCAGAAGTTATTTTTACGGCCACCGCCACATCGGTTTTTGAACCAACTCAGACAACACTTTTTTTAATGGTTTTGCAGGATCGGTTTGTTCGTAGGTCGTAGTAGATATAAAGAAGAAGTTTTCGGCACTCAGCAGAGAGTTCCTGTCACTACTACACTCTTCTGTCTCCGCGCTCCTCAACTATCATATAAAATCCAAGGACGTCATTTGGGGGGGGGCTGACTTTTGAGTGGGTCTCCTGACGTAGTTTTGGGTCCCCAAATAATAGAAGTAGGTTCACCAAAATGCCATCCGAAGCGTAAAGTGAAAGCTTTTGAGGTTTGAGTGGGCTCTAGATAGGTGGGTTCCCTATGACGTTTGAAATGATGTTTTAGTAAGCCTCCTAAAGTGGTTTAAAAACAATTAAAAAAATATTTAAAAAAAATTAATTCTGTATATCCTCCCGGTCATCAGCTTTTTTAGGAAAAAAATATAAAGAGGGTTTCAAAAATTATCAGGAAAAATTGGTGGGCCCTAAGAACAAGTTGCCCCCTTCCCAAGGGTTTGCTGAAATGACGTCCCTGGTAATATTAAAACTACGGAAGTTATCATAGACAAGCACTAATTTTTTATTTTATTTTATTAAACTGTGAGCACGAGTAAAGTAATTTCTCGCCAAGAATACACAAACCAAAGCAAAAACGAAAGCCAACGCGAGCCTGGAATCAATATAAATATAATATAATAAATAAATATAATATAATAAATAAATATAATATAATAAATAAATATAATATAATAAATAAATAAAAAATAATAAATAAATATAATATAAGAAATATAAATAAGAAAAACAAATGTAAATAGAAAAAAAACTACTCTCATCACAATTCAAAAACCTTTTCACTCTAGAAACCATTCAGCAATGACCTGAAAATAAAACTATTCCTGACATACAAAAATCTACTGTGGTGATTTGACCTGCTCTTGAACTACTTTGATTTTGAAAAAATACTTTCTACAACCTTTGAGTGCAATAAATTTCTATCACTAACTTTCTGTCATGGCCTCTGGTTCTATCATAGATGAAAATAGACAGAGACGATTGAACGAGCCAACTATCTCAAATCTCCAACCAACAAATCAAACAGCAAAATCTTACTCTTCTATTTATCAATGTCGGAAGCTTCAATTTTTGTTCGATCTCGATTCATTCCGACGCAGGATGCCAGCAATTTTTTTGCTCTTTTTTGTTCTTTATAAACCGCATCAATCATCAATCAATGAATCAATATCGAACTTTTCAAAAAGTCAAAGGCCCTTTCCAGGCTTGCTATGACCAAAGTTGTAAGAGTCACTTTAAACAGTTAAGACACGTTTTGAACATCACAATTAATTTCTACTTCTTTAGTTGTCCTGTGCTTAAAACTGTTTTTCCAGAAAACACAAACCTCACTTTGATTTCAAATTTTGCACAAGCATCCGACATAAAGACAAATGTAGGTAACAAACCATAACTAAAAAGTTGAAAAAAAATCAGAATTCGTAAATTTATTGGGGAAATTATTTTTCCTCTGAAAAAACATAATTTCCCGTTTTTTTGCATTTAATTGAATTCTAAATCAAAGCAATTTAAAATTATCTATAATCGCAACAACATTGTGAAAAATGTAGGTAAAAACCATGGCTAAAAAATTAAAAAAATTCAGCTAACAAAACATGGTTTAAAAATTTAAAAATTTAGCTAACAAAACATGATTTAGTTAAAAACCTTTGCCATGGCCTCCACATCACGCTCTGACTTCTGTGCTGGACATTCGCAGTCAGGATTCTGATTGCAGAGTTTGAGGACGTGGACAATTTCACTGTGGTCAAGGTAACCACTCTTGTCGATATCAACTGCGTCGAAACATTCTGAAATGACTTTTTTCAAGTCTTCATCGGCATCTGTCATAGTTGATCTTTTGTTTGTTACTGCATCGTAATTTAAAATGATAAATTGTATTATTCTTTAAAATATTAATTAAATTATTCAACGTGTTAAAAACATTTTATTTATAAAACAGTTGTAAATAAATTTATTTGATAAATGCATTTAAAAATAACCACGTGGATTTAACTCTCAGGCGTAACAGTCAAATCGACTGCGTGTAACTAGAAATTTCCCAAGCAGGTTTCCGTGCTCAAAAACTTGTTAAAATCGCAAGTTCATAAAAGCCGTTGAAACTTGATAATTTTATGTAAAAATATTTCTCATTGTTGTCATTAAAAGCCTGTTATGTGTTTGCCTATAAATTTCAAATCAGAGCTTTTTGCAGGGAGTGGTTGAAGATCGATAACACAGACATCGATAAAACTCGAACGGAAATGGCAAACTCAACTGAAATTGGCGCAGAGAAAGCAGACGATACACCTGTTGTACCTTATACCGATGTGTTGTGTGTATTTGTAATGATGACGATGTTTTGTGTGTATTCGTAATGATGATGGTGTGTTGTGTGTATTTGTAATGATGACGATGATGTAATGCGTGTAACACGTATGTATAAGTGTGTACATGTACTGTGTGTGTGGACGATAAAATGTAGAACATAAAAAAACACCGCAAGATAGCGTTGACAAAACTGCCACGTCATCATCTACCTGTACAGGTGTTAACTTTTTATTTTTACAAAGGTCTTTCTTATGTCGCTAAAATAGAAATAAATAAAACGATGCATTGAAGTTTTCAAAAAGTTTCGGCAATCAAAAACTAGCATTACATTTGGTAGGTGTGATAGATGGTTTTGAGAAAGTCAGTTGAAGATTGGTATCCGAAGATGACGCATCATTGTTTTTCCCATCATTACAACCGTATCAAAGCATATATAGAAACACTGGTTATGATGATAATTATTAAACGTATAAATATTCATAAATAAATATAAATATTCATAAATAAATATAAATATTCATAAATAAATATAAAGATTCATGTATAAATATAAATATTCATTAAAATAAATATTCTTATATAAATAAAAATATTCATAAATAAGTATAAAAATTCATAAACAAATATAAATTTCATATATAGATATAAATATAAATATTCATATATAATATAAATATTCATAAACAAATAGGCACATTTTTATATATAAATATAAATCTTTATAAAAACATTGTAGTTATTGAGGCTGTTGATCAATAACTACATATTACTATCGATGATGAACAGCAAACAAACAAACAAACAAACAGACACGTCCGTGAAACATTTATTTTATTATATTCTCTCGAGCAGGTGTATCGAAACGTTGCGTGACAATATATATTTAAAATATAAAAAAATAATTTAAATTATCGTTTGAAATTTATTCCAATTAAATAATCATCGAATTTATTGATTGCTTAATTATTCATGTAATTACTAAATAATAATTTTTGTTTAATTTCACACGTTTTGTTTTCCTACGGCAAATACGGATATCACCTTGAATGCAGTATTTGCTTCTCTAATAAAATAAGTTCCCACTCGCTTTCCCGTTCCCGCTCGTTCTCCCGCTCCCGCTCACTTCTCCAATCCTGCTCGCTCTTCCGCTTCCGCTCGTTCTCCCGCTTGTTTTACCGCTCCATTTCTTTCTTCCACTCCCTCATAACTTCTTTTTACTCATAAAACTTAAATAGATTTGCTAAAAGTTGCTTGAAACCTTCAAATTGTTCTACGTAAACTAAATTTGAATTTTGTTACTCCAAAACCTTTGATGTTCGTACATAGACACTTTTTGGCCTGAAAGGTTTTTTGGTCATAAAAATATAAGAACATTTTAAATTAAAAACTACAATATCTTTTTCTACTTTTTGAGATCTACTTCCATGCCAAATTTCGTTAAAATTAGTCGAGTGGTTTAGATTTGTATAGTGACTGAATGAATGACTGAATGAGTCACTGAATGAATGAATGGATGACTCATTCTGTCATTCTTGTCTGTGAGCATCGATTGAAACATTTCGATAAAATGTGTTTTTAATAATTACAATGGTGATTGTGGAGGTACAGATGATAATGGGAATATTGTTGAATATGATGATGATGATGATGATGACGATGATGATGATGATGATGATGATGATGATGATGATGATGATGATGATGATGACGATGATGATGATGATGATGATGATGATGATGATGATGATGATGATGATGATGATGATGATGATGAGAGTGATGAGACAGGTAATTGTAACAATTATGTAGATAACTTTGTGATAATAATAATTCAAAAATATGAATACAGCAATGTAATAAGCGTTTTAATTTTAATTTTTGACCAATCTATTAAAATATAATTTGCCTATCTAAATCAATCAATGCAGTATTTATATTTATATAAATATTATCTATATTCAATTTTAAATTAATTTTTTAGAATTGTTCGATGACTTGGTTTTAAATGTTAAGCTATAAAATAGCGCTGGAGACGGCTTAAAATAAATGGGAACGCGTTTCTATTTAAAGAAAGTTAAAAACTCGCATTATTTAAATAATATATTATATCAGTTATTTTTCAACGGAAAATCAAATAATTATGAAATAAAAATTCTGATTAATCTTCGCCGATCGTTCGTCGAACAAAAAATATTTTATATAATCCTTAAAAATAATAATCAAAACTCACAGCTTTGAAGAAACCAAAAATGACAAGAGAAAGAGAAGAAGAAATTCACTCTCAACTACAATTTAACGATCAGTTTTTAACCACCTGTGACCCTCACCATCTTCATCTTCTTCCTCCTCCTCCTCTATCATTGTTATCATCACCACCACTCTATTCATCATTTTCATGACCATCCCATTCATCATTATCATCACTCTCCTATTTATCATCATTATCATCACCACTCTATTCATCATTATCATCACCACCCTATTCATCATTATCATCACCACCCAATTCATCAATATCATCACCATCCTATTCATCGTTATTATCATCACCAGCCTATGCATCATAATCAACAAATGAAGCTATTCACATTGTTACATTCCTCATTAATAACGGTTTATTTGAAATTAATCTCTTTTTTTATTAAAACTTTTATTTCTATTTAATTAAGACCAAAAATGACGTGACCTCAAATACATCTCCAATCACTGTTAACCACTGAACGTTATTAATGTGCAACTTCTGAAATTTGTTTTAGTAATAAAAAAACTAGTAAAAAATAACATTAAATAAATATAGATATATGATTTTTGAGAATTTATATCGTTTTGATAAAAAATTGACTCCTAGTACAACAAAAATCAAAGCAAATCGTGAATAAGCAGCTTCTTCGTTAACTCGTTGGATTGGATTTGAGAAATATCATTCGAACTTCAACTCAAAATCGTAACTTGAACAAACAACAAAAAACTTCTTAGAATTATTAGATCTTCGTTACTCCATGATATTTACTGATTTGAATAATTAAATAATTTGTTCTTACGTGTTTTGTAGTCATTGAATAATGAATGTAAAGATGTTTAAAAAATGCTTAAAAAAAATAAATGAGTTAAATTATTTGTAAAGTTATAACAACAAACTTTGATTCAGGTTCCTATGACTTATCGTGATTTTAAAAAAACAATTGAAATTTTTCATTTCCCCAAGTTGTTTTTATCTTGTCTGCTTGGGTTAGTGTTTCTCAACCTTTATTATTATTATTATTATTATTATTATTATTATTATTATTATTATTATTATTATTATTATTATTATTATTATTATTATTATTATTATTATTATTATTATTATTATTATTATTATTATTATTATTATTATTATTATTATTATTATTATTATTATTATTATTATTATTATTATTATTATTATTATTATTATTATTATTATTATTATTATTATTATTATTATTATTATTATTATTATTATTATTATTATTATCATCATTATTATTATTATTATTATTTATAACATTAAAGTGCCACTTCGCAAAATAGCCGACACCCCAGCATTGCTGGGTCACGCTTAGTGAGTGATTGAACCACAAAAGTTTGTCAGGAGGGCTACAAAAGTTTTGCAAAACATTTAAAACAGCAAGGCTCAACTTTTTCAAAGCAGAGATTTGTCTCAGTTATGCAACACAGTGGAATCCAACTGGTTCAGTTCAGCTTCTCGCCAAACTTGCTTGAAAATCAGAAATCTCTGAATTTAAATCTTCAAGGAGGTTCATTTGAAAAATTCAACTGATCATAAATTCAAAACAGTTAAAATTCTAGAAATTTGAAATTTCTTGTCTTTCCGAGTGTAAATGAATCTCAGAAGAAAGGAAAAAATTGTACGCAAAGTTATTATAAGCACCATTGATGGCGTCAAACTTCATTTCAAAATTACTTTTGTTTTAAACTTACGATTATGAATGATGATCAATCCATTCCATTTGTAGTTTGCAACACAAATCAAAGCAACAGAACAGTAAAAAAAATTTGTTTAATTATTGAAAAACATTAAGTTTTAACGTGCTCAAAATTATCCGAGGAATTCTCGGATGAGTTTGAGGAGCTCTCCGTCAGAAATTTACATGTCAGAATCCGTTTAAAAAAGCTGTCAACATTCTTTCGCAATTTAATTTGCAGTTTATTGTGGTGGCTTTCTGGATTTTACAGGAGTCACGTCCGAAAAAAGAGAAAAAACTCATAAAAGTTGACGATGAAATGCCAAAATTGTCTGACGATTTTTGAGCCTCACTTTAATTTGATTTGTTTACGAAAAACAGGTTCAGCCTTTCTACTAAATAAAATGTTGATAATAACCAAATTGTTACCATATCATCCTTAAAGGCTTAAACACTTGTTTGCATATACGCCATCTATCTAGTCTATCTGAATCAATTCATCAGTGTGAGTATCGATATAACTGATTGGATTTAAGTCAATTAATGCATTTTCTTTCAAATTTTTTTCTTGCTTTTTGCATTCCCTTGAAGCCAGTTTTTAATCATTTAGAACGATTTTAGCTTCTGATTTTATTTTTATTGTTGAATATATTATTTCTTTGATGGACACAATATTTCATTGATAAATGTATTAATTATAGATAACAAACACATTTTCATTTGAATTTTATTTATTCAACAAATCTGCATTTAAAATTTTATTTCGAACTGTTCAAAACTTCTATTTCACTGAAACTTCTGTCTACTACTTTGTCTACAATCAAAAGCAGTGGATTTGACAAAAACTGAAATGAAAAAATATGAATAACAGACTTAATTAAACTCATAAAATACTTCAATAATATAAAATGTTGAAAACACCGACATAATAAAGTAATTACACCAATACAACGAAGTACTTCCAGCAATAATAAAATTACGTCCTAGTAAAACTGAAAGTATCTTACACCAACACAACAAAATATATACTTGCACCAATACAACAAAGTATCTACTTACGCCAATACAACAAAGTATATACTTACACGACTTGCACCAACACAACAAAGTATCTACTTACGCCAATACAACAAAGTATATACTTACGCCAATACAACAAAGTAGATACATACGCCAACACAACAAAGTATATACTTACGCCAACACAACAAAGTATATACTTACGCCCATACAACAAAGTAGATACTTACGTCAAAGCTGAAAAATTTATTTGCAGAGTTCAAGAACGAAATCGATGAATTCTTTCTTGCTGATCTTGTTGTCGTTGTTCTTGTCGCACACCTTGATGACGTCCTTGAATTTAAAAAATAAGCATTAATATACATCATACTTAAAAAATCACATTCTTGTTTTTTTAAGTAGGGTATATTAATAATTTTTTCTTAAATTCAAGAAAAATACATATTTATATTCAAACCTTGGCCATTTCGTCGATGTCTTTGGTGCTCATTTTGGTCTTGCACTTGGGACTCTCCTGGCAGGCCTTGAGGACGTTGACGATTTCCTTGTGGTCCAAGAAGCCACTCTTGTCAGCATCGATCTCGTCGAAGGCCTTTGAGATAGCCTGAGTCATCTCTTCCTTGGTTGGTGCTTTTGCCATTTTTTTGCTAGTTAATGATTATAACGATGTTATCAATGATTAATGATTATAACGATATTATTAATGATTATAACGATGTTATCAATGATTAATGATTATAACGATGTTATCAATGATTAATGATTATAACGATATAATCAATGATTTATTATTCATCATTGAATTAATTTCATACTATCGGTAATGATTTTACTTTACTGAAAATACGTAGGATCATGATTTATGTTTCACTTCTTTTGCAGTGCTGTGTAGTGCATGCGTTATTCCATGTGAATTATGTTTGTAGCTGTCAGCTGTTATTTTAAGTCGTTGCGGAAGGTGAAGAAACAGAACTTCGGAAATATTTTTATAACTTGTTTACTATCTTCCCGATGTTACTACAATAAACTTAATTATAAATACTTCATGATATGTTTTTTTTTCTTAGATAACCTCAAAATAAAAAAACTTTTCAATACGAAGCTGTCTTATTATAATTACAAAAACTATTTTTAGCATCAGGATTGAAATGGTACAATGCAGCCTGCTTAGCAATCCGATCAGCTGATTTGAGTCACGCTTGATCGCCCATGCGGAAACGCCCATACGTTTCGTGCCGTCATGTAAACAAGACATTTAATAATAATATAATAATTACTACATTAGCTGTATAATAGTTTATTTAATCAAAATATTTCGGTGATTTATTGAACAACCATAGACCATACTCTGATGTCGTAACGAGTTTTTAAGTCTTAACTCACTGATGTCACTTGTTTTTATTGCCACACACTCACCCCCCCCACACACACACACACATACATATATATATATATATATATATATATATATATATATATATATATATATATATATATATATATATATATATATATATATATATCTTTTTTTGCACATTTTCCTATTATATATTCCAGCCCCCTCATTTTCTATTATATATTTTCCGCTTCTTTATTATACACCATAGACACGTTCTCTCCCATATAACTGCAAAACTAATCCTCCTCTATACAACTCCCCTTTATTGTTTTTCGTTCATATGGCTCCGATACTGATCCACCTAAATCAATAAATTATTCAATCGACCTTCATATAACTCATACACTGATCTACTTCTATATAATTTCCTAACTGCTCTTTCTCCATAAAGCCCCCTTGTTCCACCGTCATATAACCCCTGATCTACTTCCATATACTCCCCTGCTCCATTTCCCTATATTCCCCTGTGCCACCTCCATATGTCCCTTAAACTGTTATTTCTCCACTAAACCCCGTCAGCTCCAGTCCCGTATAATACCCACACAACGCCCCCCTACTGATGTACCTACTTGCGAGACAGCTTCACTTCTAATTAACACCAGTCCCCACCAGAAAGTTATTTACATTTCTAATTTAATCGAAATGCCTCTATGATCGAACGCAACGTCAACAACATGGAATGCTTTCTATTATCGACCAATCAAATGTTGTTTACGTATCACAATGAAAAATGGTTTTGCCCCCAAATGAATGGTTTTTCCGGAACCTTTGGATATGCTTTTTTTGCAAGCTAAATTTGAAATTATAAAGCGTTGTAAATATTACATAAATTTTCAATTTAATGCAAGTTACTTCTTAAAATCGTTTTCAACTTTTTTTTATGATGAATTTGACAAAAAAAATTTATGGTAAAATTAAAATTTGAAATATTTCTACTTAAAATTTTTCACTTTTTTAATGCAATCTTGTCAAACAAATTGAAACTACAAAAGTTTGGTGAGTATGCTTTACAACATTTGTTGATAAATATTTTTTTAAATTCTATCTTAAATAAAAATCATTTCAGCAGCCATTTAATTGCAAATCGAAAACTTCTTTAGCAAGCTGCTCAAATTATTATTGATTATTTCGATAAATTGTATACTGCTGATTTTAAGTTATAAGCTTTTTAATAATTGTTTCATTATTAAAAATTTAAAATAAAATAAAGTAAAAAAACTCACAAATTCGAACAAATCGAGAGCAAGAAATCTTTCAGCAAAAAAATTCGTTCAGCGCCACCTCAGCGTTGGCTTCTTTTATATCCTGAATCTTCGCAGCCATCATCGTCATCATCGCCATCATCGTCATCGTCTGCATTCAATTCTAGCATGACTTTGCTGTTCTGCAAGTTTAATAATTCCGGAATTCACGACAGGATATACTCGTCGCACTGTATAAATTATGTTAATTACCATTCGAGTTATGAGAGTGAGAACAGTCAGCAGTCAGGACAGTTGAGAACAGCACCTAAACTTAGCAGCTTTTAAAAATTTTATTGAAAAGAATTGCAAATTAGCTACAAAAACAAATATGAGAAAAACTGCTGAAAACAAAGTAAACTATAAATTTAGAAAACTTCGGTGATTCACTCAGGCCTACGTTCACACAGACACTCGAATGAATATACTAGACTAATTATAACTGTTGGCATTTCACTGACGTAAGCTTAGAGGTCAAAAAGTTTTAATTTCAAAAGTTGTGACATGCGCAGCTATGATCAGCTAACTTGATCACTGCTGAACACTGAACAGAGCGCTAGCGGCAACCATCGATTATATTTCAACACAATGTACCTAAATGATATTTAATATTTACATAAATTAGTGACAAGGGACAGAATAAGGATGAGACGATACGTTGATAAGACAATATGACAATGCGAGAAAGCGTGCTGAAAAGGCTCACAGTCGCTTTCAGGCAGAACGCTGTAGTAGTAGTAGTAAGTAGGTCTAGTCGATGGAGTTGTTGTGCAGGTAGTCGTCACACCTCACTACCTTTCCTACAGATCTGACTTACCTGTGCCGAGCAGGTATGAAGATAGTACAGGTATAAATGTATTTGTCGTACCTGCCTGTTGTTGTGTCGCTGCGTGTTTTTTTTTGAAGAAGAAAAAAAAGACTAGAATGTTTCTTTGGAAAAATAAAATTATCGATTGCCTTGAGGTTAACGTTCTGCAATTTGAAAAAACTGAGAAATTAAAAAAAATATATAAAAAATGGAGATAGAGGGGAGGGAAGGAGATGAAGAGAGTGGGGGGATGAAGGAAGTGATGGTGGAAGGTTCTGATCATCTTGAAATTATTTACGAGAAGCCTTTGAAGGTCTGCCTGAAGTGGAATGCACTTGAAGCAATTGATATTCAAGACTCTTCTTAGTTCTTTCAAACTTTTTTTTCCCAAAACTTTCTCCTCTCAGTGTTTAGCAAATCGAATAAAACATCCGAACTGCGAAAAATCCAATCAGTCGGCCTGCAGGTTTTGTTGTTGGTGAATGTTTATTGCAAATGTCTTTTAATGATTGTGACGGATATTAAAAGTCGATGAATATTGATGAGGGAGGTAGTGATGATGATGGTGGCGCTCAATGGTGGCGATGATGATGATTAATAAAACAAATATAACGATGATGATGATGACGACGACGACGATGATGATGGTGATGATGATGATGATGTCGATGATGATAGCGACGACTAATATAATGACGACGATGACGATGATGGCAGTAATATTTACACTGCAATAGAGATTGCACACATTAATTGCATGAGGCATGATCACATTAATTGCATGATCACATTGTTGTCTTGTTTACCGAATGAGAGGCGGCTTCTTGAGTGGAATTTGTTTCTAATTTTTATGTATAATTTCTTGTTTTTAAGTTTTTTATATATTAAAAAATAAATGTATCGATAATTTATTGGATAATTATTTTTTACAGTGCTTTATCTAATAAATAAATTTTTTATTGAATTCACATATCGACATTTGTCGTTAATAAACTTAATATAACCCTTCACTAAAAAAACTGAAATAAGAAACATTTTTTATTTATTCAGAATAAGAAAATATAAATTTAGACCGGATGTCTGTTAGTGGATTTAGTAAATGTGGACCTCAATAATTATATCGAATATTTCGATGCTCTTCAATCGTTCTCGAAAATTGTATAGAATGCATTAACCAGCTTATATCGGTTAATTGTTAATACATTCAATAAAATGTCTGAGAAATATATGTATTTGTGTATGTGTATATATATATCCTTACCTATCCTATAAGAGTAAACAGCTCTTAAGCTGTTTACTGGACGAATGGTTAATACTCAAGACTTGTAAATACTGATTATTCGACTTTTTTCACTACCAAAAAAACTCAATATCTTCATTTAATAGTACATCATTTTTGTTTGCGTTTAATTCCGGAAATTCTTCCTGCTAACCAAACTGCGTTTATATTTTCTAATATAGAAAAACTTTCAAATGAGCAACGTTTGACACATTCTTGACTCTTCATTAGAATCGGTCATATCGGACACTTTATTATATTAATTTATTGGACAACTTTTTTTAACAAACTCTGGATCTTTTGAATATTCTTTAACTATTTCTGCAGAACGAGATGAGATAGCTATTTTAGAGATGTGACTCTGATGATTTTGATTATCAACTTCGTGTTTTTCAACTTTATTTTATAAGACATGAATTTTTTTGATGGATTTGTTTGTTTGTTTGTTTGTTTGTTGGCAAGTAACTCTCAAAACTGCAGACGTCAAATAGATTGATTGATTGATTGATTGAAAAAATAATAATAACAGTGGAAACGACATTGTTTCCGAGTTAATTTTTTTAAATAATAATTTATAGATCTCTTCCACATTATTTTTTAAAATTTCAATTGCTGTACCTATGCAGGAATACCAAAGTACTTCCTGTTGCAGAGACTGTAAAGATATTTTATTCAAGGAAAATTACGGAAGACTCGAGATTGTTGACTTGTGTCAAGATTACTCAATTTTAGTCTTATCATTATGGATCATAATTAGCACTTCCATTTGTATAACATTATAGCAGCCAGAGGCAGGGACGTCATTTGTAGGGGCAGAAGGAGGTGGTTCCCTCTCCCCCAAAGATTTAAAAAAATATTTTTATAAAAAATAATTAAAAAATTAAAAAAAAAATTTTTTTTAAATGTATTTCCGACTATCGCGGTCATCAACTATTTTTTTAAAACAAAAATGTATAGAGTTTTAGACAATTTTTGTAGAAGAAATAAAAAAAAGTCTTCCCCCCCCCCGCCCAAGGAATTGCTGAAATGACGCTCCTGGTCAGAGGTCAGAGGTCGCTGGTCGTTCGTTCGTTCATTTTAAAAAATTACAAAGTGTTTCGTATGTCGTAAATCAGGAAGTTCAGTAATGTTCATTTTCCAGAATTTTTGACTAAAGAACTAATGGTTATTTTACTGTATAACTCCTGGCGGATTCATTGATCCTCGCATTGATCCAATGGGATATCTCATTTAGTTTTCTGAAGGATAAGCATAAGCTGTATAACAAGTATAACAACCCATTAAAAAAAACATTTAACGTGTTTAGTAGCTTTAAAAACAAAGTCTGATTTATGCTAATTTTGAGCGGAACCTTAATCGAAAAGTCACTAAATAAATGAGTAACGAAATTTTGTCATTTAAAAAAAGAAAAAAGAAAAAAAATGTTGACATCGCAACGATAATAAAATGGCGTTCCAACTCCAATATATTTATTTATTTATTTATTGCTGGCAGGTATTTTTTATAGATTTGAAATTAAACCAGGCAAGACTTTATAGTTAATTAATAATTATGCTTGTCTGACAATGTGAACCACTTTGGCACCTTGTCTGCCCAGCCAGTTGACCTGGTTATAAAATGGTTTCATGCATTCATTAGGTGATGTCGGGTGATGTAGTGTCGTACGTAGGTAATGTAACTATTTCTATGGTGCCAAATAACCTCTATTATATCTGACATAGTTTTCTTTATTACAATGCAATCTGTTCAAAATATTTTTAGCTTTGTCGCAGGTTATACCATCTGAAACGCTGGTTGGCATTGATCGTCGTCGTCGTCGTCGTCGTCGTCGTCGTCAATGCTACGGCAGACAACAAACACGGTCGCCCTGAGTAAGTTACGAGCAGAAACGTTCAGAAAACAAATGCGATCCTCAGCTACAATCGATGCCTTACTTACTGCTTACAGATACTCTCTTTCTTTTTCTCTTTCTTTTTCTCTTTTTCTCTTTCTTTTTCTTTTTCTCTTTTTCTCTTTCTTTTTCTTTTTCTCTGTCCTTTCACCTTTTTTCTTTTTTTTTAAATAGCTTTCTGCATGAAAGTAATATAATAGCGCAGCTAGCCAGCTGATTGTGTAGTGCCAGGCCTTGATGAGCGTCAGCAGGCGAAATTCGTAGAGCACAAATTGAGGACAGAATTTTAGAACACGTTTGAGAAGCTGCGCATGCGCAATCATGGGTTGAAATGATAAGTTCATTTATTTTCTCTATTTACTAACTTTTTCTGTCTGCTCGTTTGTATCTTCTATCCTAATTCGTTAATAATAGTTAATAATACTCTCGATCGTTGACTCAGTTGTGCATGATGGAGGTTGTGTTGCTTGCTGGGTGCCCGTGCACTACTTGTGTATCGACATGGATTTGTGTTTGTGTAGTTGCTAATAGAAACATCACTCTAGTAGAGCTTAAACAGTGTACAGGTAAAACACAGCCTTCAGGAGCAAGCTGCAAACAAAGTAGCAAATAATAATAAAAAAATTAATTCTATCATTATTACTACTATTATTATTAATACTGTAGGCTACAGTAGTTGCTGTTTCTGATTTGCGTGACTCACTAGAAAAAGAAATATTTTCCCATTCACAGAGGTGCACTTACGATCAGATTTTATGTTTCTCAGGTCATATTAAAGTGTTTATTCTGTTTTTATTTTTGTGTGTGTGTGTAAGAAAGATCACGTGAACTTTATGCCACCCTATTTCCGGTGCGCATGGTACTACGACACTGAATGGTTAAGATGCTCTTCCCCCAATCAGCTGATCGTTGACACCTTAAAACACTGCAGGTATATTTTTAGATAAACTGGGCTGAAAAACATTAGACAGATCTAAATTCAGCCGTATAAAACACTTTGTTTATGAAAAACAAAAGTTAATTGTGGAAACAATTTAAGAGTTAAATAAGCCCCTTCTCTTGCCTGCAGATTGATTGACATTCGTATTTAATTGAGAAATTGTTGTTTAAATATTGATTAGGTAGGCTACTGTGGGGGTTTTTAAGTTGCAGTAGGCTAAGTACCTATATAGGTTGTGTGTTGTATTGGATGAAATCAAAACTAAGATAAGTAAACTTTCTAATAAACTAAAGTATACTTTGTATTATAGTAAAAGTATATATTAGGGTGGGTGGTCCTTATAAGGCCACACATTTTTTTAGTTTTCTGGCTGGGCACCCTCTCAAATGGTTGACATTCATGAGAAAATAATTGTATTGACAATTTTAGTTTAATAAAATACATTTTAGAGGTCGCTACAGAAGACTTTGTATTTTAAAAAGTGCCTTCCGAAAGCATATACGCTCAATTTTCTAAAATATGAATAATTAAGAGATAATTAACTACAAGGATAACACTGATTTATTGGGCACAAATATTCAAAGTTCGGCGCAATAACCTTGGCCCGGTCCATTTTGATAACTCTATTATAAACGCCAGGCCCAGTATTAAAGTTTTAGGACAGGGACGTAAATTGGGGGGGGCAGGGGGGGGCATTTGCCCCCCCCTGATTTTCAAAATTTGAATTTTTTTACCTAGAGTTTACTATATATTTATTTAATTTTAATTGATACGATGTTGATTCCCTCACAGTTGTCTACATCAAAGTTATTATTTATTACACAAAAATAAAACAAAATTATACCCACCCTATTTTGGACATCTTTTTTACAAACTTTTATTTAGGTTACAATCTCTGTTTGTTTGTGTGTGTGTGTCTTTCTCTGTACGCAAATCTTGCAAGTGAAATTTAACCAGCATTTTGACTAGCTAGGAAGTTGAAACTTTCAGCATAGCTTTATATTTGATGAAAATACATGATTCAATTTTAAAAAAAAACTTTGAACATCTTTTGCATTTCTAAATTGAATGTATTTGAAATCAAAGTTTGTGTTGAAAAACTCGTTTTTCCTTTACTTGTTTTACTGCAATATGATTAAATCATTCATCCCCATTATACCCAGTGGCGCGTGGCGCGTGGCGAATCCAGAATTTTCTGGTGGGGGATTCACTTCAGAAATTTTTTTATATTCTCTTCCAAAAAGCTGATAACCGGTAAGGGGTAGTCGTAGGTATTTTTCAAAGTTTTTTTCAAAGACTTCCAATTTCTCTTCCCAAAAAAGCTGCGGTCGTTTTCCAAAAACAAGGTATTATACCCAAAAAATTTCAATTGATACTCTGATGGGGGATGCATTTCCCCATCCCTCTCTGCTTGTACCTACGTATTTATATAAATGTAAAAGGTAATATGTGTGTGAGAGCATTCGTTTATCACATCCAAGCCGCAGGAGCAATTTTAACAATATTTGGCATGCAGGTAACTTCATTAATGAGAAAATTTTGAAAAATTACAAAAAAATCTGTTATTTCTTTGACGTTTCATTGGCAAAAACGAGAAAAAACTAAGCACAAAAAACCCGGACAACACCGGGTAACCCTGTCAAAAAACTATATAATGGCGGGAAAATTTTGCCCCCCCCTGGAAAATGCTGAATTTACGTCCCTGTTTTAGGATGTGCTGCCTACTTATGCTTGTAGCTTTTCTGTATTCAGGTCTACAAAATGAACTAACGGATATTTCTGGTTCACGTCTATATAAAATTCAGACTATTATTATAAGAAGATATATTTTTAAATCTTTTATATCAACTTTACCGTTAGTCTTGCTTGCTTGTTAGCTTACATGCTTGCTTGTTAGCTTACTTGTTTGCTTGTTAGCTTACATGCCTGCTTGTTTGCCGACTTATCTTCGAAATGAAAATCAACAAACTTCCTGCCATCCAATCGAGCTGATATGGAAATTTCATTTTAGACTTTGAGAGTGAGTACCTGCAATGTAAGATCATGCTAGTCAAATAGGTCGAAAAGACCCAAAAACTTGTAAACACCGAAATTATTTATATACTAAAACAAATAACCTTCTTTCCATCTCACATTTGAGGTCCATGGAAAGGACTGGAAAGCAAAACCAAAATAGTGAATATTTACGTTTTATTAATGGAACTAGCGGGGTACCCGGCGTTTTTAGAGGTTTTTCTCTCTCGCTGCCGTTTCCTTTTCTGCTCCCGGAAAATTTCCGGTTGCTTTTCCGTTTCCGCTTGCTTTCCCGTTCTCGTTCATTTTCCAGTTCCCGCTCACGGTCGCTCTCCCGTTCCTGTTTCCTCTCATTTTGTGACCAATCTCAATTTTTCCCTTAAAAACCTTACTCTATTGACTCTCAACGTTGTATGAAAATTTCATTACGATTGGATGAATGGTGTAGCAATGCATAAAGGACATACATACATAGTCATTTATATATATATATATATATATATATATATATATATATATATATATATATAGAATAGAATTGAAATAGAAAAAATCTGTTCAAATGATAATGGGAATAGACCGGAAATTATTTCAGCAATGGTAATTGAAATTGAATAGAAATTTTAAAGAATCAAATAAAACTTATTTGACAAATAATAATGGAATTAGAAAATATTCTAGTTGGAAAATATTCTAGAATGGGTTCAAATGGAGAATGATAATGGAAATTATTTCACAAATGGAAATAACAATGCATTTGCAGTCAAAACGCTAAAGTTATCCTTTAACAGGTATTTTTTATTAGCTTGACCTGACCTAGTTTATCCAAGGTCAAGAAAAACTCCCTTAGATGAACTCTTGACATGCTCTTATCTACTTCAAGTGAAGCAAACTGAAACTCAAACGAAAGTCGACAAGTACTTAAAAAGTACTTCCTACCCTATATTATTATTATTATTATTTTACAGATGTAGCGGACAAGAATCAAAAAACACAAATTAAACTTCACTGTTGATGAATTAAAAAATAAAATTGAAGAGGCAAAACGATGTGGGAAGCAAAAAAACCGAAATTAGCAGCAAAAACAGCAACACCGATGAGAGAAGTGCTGCTCATGACTAGTATTTGTCCAAAATGGAATGCTCCACACACACACACACACACACATACACACGCGCACACACACACAAACTCTAGATATCCAGCTGACAAGAATGGGAACAATTATTACACTTATATTTTTAAAGCACCAGGAAACCTCAGAAAGAAAGACAGATTGCACGTCAACACGAATGAGCGATCGAGGCTTCAAAAAATCGTAAAACGACGACAAAGACGAACAGACATTTAAAAAAAAATCGATCTTATCGATCGATCGGAGAGAAGAAAAATGCAAGAAATCTTGAGGTTGCTACGAACACAGCTGATTATGAGGAAGGAGTGCCAGAAACTCCGTCACGGTCACCTAGACATTAAAATAATCGGAATGCAAGATAAGAATGGAATTACATCAAAGTGGAGATGGAAAGAAAACAAAAAAAAATTTTTTCTAACAACTACTCGTCCAATCTAAGAGAGTTCGCGATGAAATTGATTGAATGTGTTTCATTCCACCTGCAGTACAAACGTCTAAATTAAAACTTACAAATTTCAAATTTCTTACAACTCAGAAAAATTAGGTAATAAATGCGATGAACGTTTGAACGGAAATTGAAAGAAGATCCCGTGACAACTCCAGCCCGGACACTACACACAAATAAACACATGCATATATTATGCATATAATATATATATATATATATAGATATATATATATATATATATATATATATATATATATATATATATATATATATATATATATATATATATATATATATATATATATGTGTCTGTGTGTTTGTGTGTTTGTGAGAAAAAGACAGAGGGAGGAAGGGAGAGAGATGTAACTCGAAAATGACTTAACTTAACTAGAAAAATGAATGCGACGAAACTAGTTTGATTCGATAGATTCGTAAAAAAGTCCTCCAATGTCGAGAACTCCTGCAAGGTCGAGGACATCCTTGATCAGCTGCGGATTTTCGAGGACGTCTTCCTTCGGCATGGGGGGATACGACATCGGCTGATATTTGACACCCTGGTTGTCCGAAAGAAAGAAATATGAATGGATGCATTTGCAAGAGAAATCAACTTAAACATTGGCTTTATTAATTTATGTAATAAAACCTAAAAAGAACCAAAGAAGCTCACTCACTCTAAATCTCTTATGGAGACCAAGGACAACATAGGAGAATACATAACGAAGTAACAGAGTCCTGAGGAAGTCATCACCAAAGAACTGAACAAAGGACATGTCTGTAAGTTCATTCAAAAAAACATAAATAACAATTATAAAGAATCTCGACTGATAAAATTTTATTATAATAATAAATTTTAGAATAAAATTCATCACATATTAAACGAATTTAAATTTCATTAAAGATGTTAATGACAGAAGAAATATCACCTAAGTTCCTGGACCTACTGAGACATTTACTAGCATTGATGATGAACCTGTCGACGTGTGCCTGACATGCATCCCACATGTGTACGGAAATGTCGGCCAAGTTGCAAATGTAACAAAACGCTGTCAGTGGACTGTGAAGGAACAATGTGAAAATGTTGCCCTTCTGATGTTGATCTGAAATTTAAAGAAAGATTTGTCGTTTCTCTGACATTTTTGTCGCACATTTGTAAAACATTTAAAAAAATGTCGTACCTTCAAAAGCAGGAGGTATTTCTTCAGGGGAGAGAAGACAAACAAGAGATTGTCCAAAAAGATTTGGCCAATACTGAAATACAAACCAGAAAATAATTACATAAAAATATTATTTTGCAGTAAAACACTGTACTTGGACTATATTGCAGTTGCATAATGGCTTTATTACCTAGTGCCTGAATATCGTAATTTATTTTTTTCAAATGGTAACTCGATTTCTCATATAGCTAATATGAACAGAAGATACAACAGCTTATCACATGTGACATGCACACAGTCAAGTAAAACTTCATGATCATTTAACAACCATTCATTTACTTCAAAATACTTCTTCCAACGCACGTGTCCGTGATTTATTCTTATTCAGATTTAAATTCAATTATTATTCAAACAAACTAATTAATTTTCTTAATTAATTAAAGATCTAAATTCGGACCACCAGCCGATTGATCATAACACGACCGCATCATATTTACGTGTCGAAACTGACAAAAATAATTATAACCGATCACTATGGCTAACCCTGAAAGCAGAACTGTTGTTGCTATCGACGACCAGGAAGAGGGGCTTGCGAGTGAACATGTACAAGTCTCCTGGATGAAGGCTGCATTTGTTTATTTACACTTGTTTACATTTATATTAGCGTTACGACTATTTTCTTTTTATATATTTATTTATTTCATTCTCAAAAAGAAGGACCCATAGTCCACCAATACCGTATCGACAACAAAAAGCCATAAAAAGAGTGTTGCAAACGTTCGTAATAGATTGCAAAATAAAAAGAAGCAAAAAAAAACAAATTAAAGAAAAAAAAATTAAATTAAATACAAAAAGTAATAATAATATAAATAAATGCTTATCGAGTAATTGAATCATATTTCATATATTTCAACTTTTTACTTAATTTTGTGTTTATAATTTTTAGAACACATTAACTTCAAGTTACATCTTCAAACATAATTATAAATCCACATCAATGAAAATGAAGCTTTCATAAAATATTTTCCACTAGGGAGAATAAACGTCATTCGTAATATAATAATTAATCAGTTCATTAAAAGCTTTTGCATGTTCAAGAACAACATGCACTCTAAAGACTTTCATCATCTAAATGAAAATGTATTGAATTACCATTTTTAGAAATAATAATTCCACATACATAATATACTCTTCACATATGAAATAAATACCTATTGTTATAAATGTATATATAAATATATATATATATAATATATATATATATATATATATATATATATATATATATATATATATATATATATATATATATATATATATATATAAACATACATATAAAACTAAAGCATACCAATGAATCTCCTTAAGGTTACCAGGTCTTTTACTTTTGTTTGGATGTTCAGGCTCTCTTCGGCTGTTGGTCACAACACCCCCTACGTCATACGCCACTGAAGTATCACCATAGTAACTTATTATAAACATTGTCATCATGAATCGATTTATGACATCATCATCATCATCAATACACCATCTTCAGACATTGTTATAATTATGACTAGCATCGTAACTGCCTGTACCGTGACTGAAACCAACATTGTCGAAACAACGCCTTCAACCATCGCTAACACCACAACCATAACCATTGCCATCAACCGTCACAACTCAACAACAGTACTGTAAACAACAACAACAACAAAAACAACTAACAATCAGATCCTCTCTTATTAGAACTGAAACATCCATCAGCAGAAAGATAGAGCAGCATAACCCCGTTGGCAGGTAACTCTTTGAAACCGGAAGCAAGGAAGGTTAATAACTGACTGATCGTAGGCTTGTACAGCAAGTATTTGTGAGGGTTCTCTCTTTTTGCTATTCCACTGGCATCCTGAAAATACGTTGAATTGAATCATAAGTTCTATTCTCGCATCATGGTGATTTATCAAACGACTTATATTTATACAGCTTCTGCTAAAATCTAAACTTGGAAAAACCTTATTAAGGCAAAGGAGCACAGCATCCATGTAAAATCTATTTTACTTTCTAAATCTAACCACGATACGAATATTTTATAAAAATGACAAATTGAAATAATTTTAAGAAAAATTCAAATTTGTATGCTTACAAATGGAGTTTTTCCTGGTGCAGGCGATGTATCAAACAGTTGATTGTTTGTTTCTTCTTGTGGTTCTCTCTCTAATGTTTGTAAGATTCTGAACATATCTAACGTCAATTCGCTGAATTTCACCTGGTTGTATTATAATGAAAACATGAAGAGGTGATAACATGTTTAAATGTTTATTTTTTCTTTAAAGGAATAATAAATATTAAAATATGGCATGATACATTTTTATTTTGAACAATAAAAAATAAATTTATATTTTAAATGCAATCATAAATCTAAAATAATAATGAAAAGAAAATAATAAAATACTAATTACTGCATTCAACTAGAATCAAACCTGCTCATGACAGTTCCCAACAATGAGTATCTCTTGCAAGCTGAGATAAGGAGGTGATGATGATGATGATGACCTTTCATACGGTGGAATATTGTGGGGGGTCAATCGATGAGAGAGAACGAGAGATGATGAGTCATCATCGAGAACGTTTACGATCTTGTCTGCCTGAAATTCGGGCAACGAGTACTTTAGTTGACTGAGTGTTCTATTTATAAATTATTTAAAATGCAAAAAAAAAACAAAATACAAATTACACAATAAGCCAGAACTAATCAACTAGTGGCCTACAGGCCATAGCTGGTATGCCAAAGCTTAGAAATTTGCCTGCAGATTGGATTTAAAAATGCTAAATAAAAAATTCAAATTAGGTGGCACGACATTTGAAACCAATAAATAAAGCAAAAAACTGATTTCTCAACAAACCTCGACAAAAGCTCGAATTTCTCCAAGTACGAGCGACCACTCAAGTTGATCATCGGGTCCATACGTCGCTGTGTATTCGTCAATCTGCTTCGCAAGCTCCTGATTCGAATAAATTAATTATCGACAAGCTGCTTATTTATTTTCAACGTAAACTTAATTAACACTTTGAAGATAATTTTTTTATCAGAAATATTAAAAGAATTACCCAACCCTAACAAGATCTCTAACAAGAGCCATCTTCTTCAGTAACAAACAGACAACAATAAAGCGAGCATAATATCTCAGCTTCTTCACTGTCAAGTCAGGTCTGTAAATTAACACGATTTAAATTTGAAAAATACAAAATACAAAAAAATGCTGATTTAGTGAAACAGAAGAAAAGTCAGAGGTGAGATAACCGGATGAATAATTATTTGGCTGTAAGCCCTGACAGCACCTAACGCCACCAAATCACATAAAGAAATAAATAACACACCTTTCTTCTTTATTGGCTTTCGAGTAATAACCCCTCATTCGAATAGCTGAGTAAAAGGCAAACGATTCATTCAGATAATTGGTTTCACTGGTCCTCAAGCTGAAATGTAACAAGTGAATCAAAAAACAAAGTTTTTAAAAAACACACTTTTATATAATCGATTGGGTAGGCCACATCCTGTTACATAAACAACGAGTATATTAGCATAGACAATAAATAGTTCGACGAAAATATCACAAATGATTATTTAATTAAATTTTGTCCAATCGATCCGAAAATTTAATAGAATGCATTGCTAATCAGTTTGTTTGTTTGTCAGTATGTTTAAATTTTTAAGTCTTTAGCTCATCGGGAAATTAGTTTAAAATCGATTGCAAAATTTTGACTACAGATCGACAGACAGAGAAGTCAAGTTAAGTAAAAGTGTGTAAAAAATGTTAAATTTATCAAACCAAAAGTTCAAATTAGTATTTAAAAAACACTTACTAATAATGGTAATAAAGTTGTCCGATTTTTGAGGCGACTTCTCCAATCTGCCATCTCTTCAGTCCATATTTTGTATCCAATACCTGTCTGAGATTTCAAAAAAATTAAAAAAAACTTTTAAATTAAATTTTTTTAATGAAAATGTAAAATCATAAAAAATTCAATATACACATAGGATTTAAAACTTCAAAGAACAAATAAAATGAAACTTAAACACATTTAAAATTTTGCAATATTTCAAATCTGACTATAAAAACTTTGTTTATATTAAGCTGTAGTACCTGTTTTGTTGTTGAAACTTCCATAGTTTTGTATAGACGTCAAACGTTCTTCCAAAGTAAGACTGCCATTGTTTGTGTCCATACTGAGGTAGGTCTCTATATAAAATTAATATGAGATAATTACACATTTTTCAGAAGTATTTTGTGTCTCATTCAATCAAATTTATCATAACTCATAACCGTAATTTATAAGCAAGTAAGCAGCAAAAAAACAGGTTTTTTCACAAATCCCTTAAATTTCAGGATATGCCGACTTTTCATTTATTGCACAAAATTTAGTTAATTTTCACTTTCACTTTCAAGGTTTGCATACGTTCAAGTAAGCAAGCAAGCAAGACAGGTAGTGAAGTAAATATGAGGGATTAAAAAAAAATCAAAATTTAAATTATATATTCTTGCTAAAATGTTATCCTTGAACTTCACAGAAATAATGGCATATCATTGTTTGAATAAATTCGAAATGTCAGCAATGTCATTCAAAATTAATCTATCAATTAAAGAATTTTGATTGCATCTTTTGCTGAAGCTTGCACCCTGGTATGAAGCAATAATATAGATCTGTCTAAAAGCTAAAGACTTGGATTAAATGATGCTAGATTGAGCCAAAAATTACTAATGGAACATATCCAAAAATAGAACCATGGGGAATACCACAGCCAATTCAATTCAATTTAATCATCCACCAATTTAACTTAAGTACAAGCTACCACATGCTTGTAATTACTAGATTTTTATAAATAAATAGTTGCCTTCACATACAATTAATTAATAAAATTCAACTACCTCAGTCCATTAAAAAGCTGTTTTGATTTTTCCAGATAGTGGCAGAATTCATTCACAATCTTTTTCTCAGCCTCATCCATGTCAACCCCGGCGGCATTGGGGAGACATATGGATTGTTGCTGAGACAATTGGCCGGCTCTAAACTCATTACGGCGCTGTTTAGCCCACGTAGTTGGAGAATACATGATGGACAGTCCGGCGTGGTGGTCAGTGTGCGAGTTAACTACTCATCCAGTTATACACAAACAAATTTTCATGTCTCCGTGCTCTTGCCTTGCTAGTGGAAAACACGATATTGCACAATTTTATTTTTTAATGAGGTTATCATGAGATTTTTCCGAGCTGCAGAATCGGCATAATTATGAAAACAGGATATGACGCAAGCAAAGTGCCTTCTTTGATCGCAAAAATTAACTTTTTTGTGATGAAATTGTATCTTCTCTCGTTGAAAGAAATATTTAATTGTTAACTAATCTTGTAGATAATTTGCTAGCAGACGCCAAGTTAAACCCCTAAATGACCTAAAAGTATAGAAGTCGTAAGTTCGAATCTATGTTGTAGGTTGGACATATTATATACTGTTATATACATATTGTAGTGGATGGATGGAACTGTCAACGTTTACATAACTAGCTATTATACTCATTATAGGAAATCTGTTCGGAAGTCGTATGAATCTTTTATCTGTTCAGGTTTTAGCTCGCAGTTAATAGACAATCTCTCTCTCTCTCCCACACACACACAAACGCACGCACATACACACACACTTCCAAGAAGTCCACCCATTTCGTGCTTCATATGACTGGTCTAACCTCACTTCTTACCGTTGCATCTCCTTTTTCTCCGTGCAATGTTCTACTGAGCAGTGATTAATATATTTAATGCTTACCTACTAATAATTTGCAAATAGTATTGATTTTTCTTCACTTATTTAAGGTCAAATTCATCCTGCTGATCATCTACACAAGAACAGGTATTTACACATTTCAATTGAAGAGTGACCAGTAAAACCGCAATTTTTGTATAAATTCTCTATTAATTAGCCATCCCAAGATTTGGCTTCCCCTAATTCAAAATTTCTCTAAAAAAAACTAATTTGGTGGTCATGGATATCAGAGAAGCACAAAAGTAATAGAATTTTCATTGAGAACAATACTTTGTTCCAAGCATCAGCTCAATTAGATGATGGAAAATGGTTCAATCAGCCCTCAAACAATTTTGCTGACCACAAACACAACTTAAGTTAATGTAAAAAGTTAAAAAACAACCAATCTTTAATTATAAATAACAGATGCATTTATTTATTTTATTAAAAGCATATCATTTCAATTATTCAATTAATGGTACGCAAGAGTCCAAATCACTATCAATGGCCAAGGGCATGTCTCCGGCCTCAAGTAATTCACTTTCTTTATCGAATGACTGGAGCGTAGGGAAATGTCTGACTTTTTCAAAATCAAGAAACTTTCGGCACTTGGCAATGTTTTCGGCGAGATGTACGGGGTTAGATGCGTGTTTCATTAGTAAGGATTCGTCGAGTCCAAACCTGCCGTACCTGATCCTGCGTATCTGCGTACAGAAAGCACTTGATCGAGCTTCAAGTCCTATGTTGTGTATCAGTTTTGCCAAATAGTCACACGTCCCATTTATCATATGCAACTCTGAAACAATAAATTCCTTGTAAAAAAAAAACAAAACAAAACAATGCCTGAAAAAACTTGCTGGTATTTTAAAGGGAAATAAATAATTATGCTACAGCAATGATACTTTACTTTAAATATTTATCAGAAAAAAAATATCAAAGTTTGAATGTTAAAATGGAAAATCCTCTTTTTGTCATTAAGTTATTGCTGTTGGTATTACAAACGAAAACAGTGGTGGTAGATAGGTTGGTAAGTAGATAGGTAAGTAGATAGGTAGGTATATAGGTAAGTAGATAGGTAGGTAGGTAGGTAAGTAGATAGGTAGGTAGATAGGTAGGTAGATAGGTAAGTAGATAGGTAGGTAGATAGGTAGGTAGGTAGGTAAGTAGATAGGTAGGTAGATAGGTAGGTAGATAGGTAAGTAGATAGGTAGGTAGGTAGGTAAGTAGATAGGTAAGTAGATAGGTAGGTATATAGGTAAGTAGATAGGTAGGTAGGTAGGTAAGTAGATAGGTAGGTAGATAGGTAAGTAGATAGGTAGATACTTATGTAGATCAACAAACAATGTGCTTTTAAGCATCTTAATTCATTTTAGAAGACAGCCTACCTCAAAACTGCCTCAAATAATTTCATTTTAGCTGATTCTAATTGTGAATTTTATGTCACGTCACATTAATAATTAACTTTACTTATATTTTAATATTAGATAAACTTATTAACTTATCTATGTGCAGACTAAAAGTTTTTAAGCTCCAAAAAAATTAATTAAAAAAATCATTGTGCTTTCACACAAAAAACCGATCAAAACAAACCGATAATAAAATGTGGTGGTTGAAAACTGATGCACCTCATCCCATACACGACGGGACCGGAGTTAGGATTGGACGGCCTCACCGGACCTTCGCAAGCAAGTTTGTAAGCCTCTTCTGACTGCAGGTCATACCCCGATGCCCTTCAAAATAAAAAAAAACAATAAATACAACATACGTCTGTATAAATATTGTCATATCAATGTTCCAAATAAATAAATAAATAAAAATGAGGTTTTATTTTTTAAATTTTCAAAGTTTACAATACAATTTTTTTTAATTGCAAGGCTACCGACATGTACATGTGCTTCTGATGATTGGCCTGAAGTCCAGCAACCACTCGGTCGATGCGAGCTTGTGTCACATGATCTGTTTGTTGTTCATTTAATACAATGTTGTTAACAAGATCAGTTCGATATGGAAATAAAATGTTGTTTAAAAACATAGGTTCACCATGAAATTACAATGCTGTTCTCTATTCATGAAGTTATTTCTCAAAGATATACATGCATGTTAAATTTTGTGTGTGAATGACATATAAAATTGAACATAAATTCAGAAACATCTATTTCCTAACTATTTTAATACTCATCCAGTGTTGTTTTTAGATCCCCTTGTAAGTTTCACCCCGGGTCGTGTAAATTCACCCCCCCTTCCACTCCATTACACCACCTTTCATGTATCACACATTTCTATAATTATTTTTATTACCATTATATTCTGATACAAACAAACAGACAATTATAAAAAACACAGAGAAATACAAACGATACGTCGTCTTTTCCATGATTTTTCCACTCGGAGTGAAATCCGAATAAACGGTTCCGAGTTCACCGTGCACGTGATAAACCTGAAGCATGAAAAAATGATTTAATAAAATCAGTAAAATTTAAAAATAAAACGAAATCAATAAACAGCCTAGAGATAACAATAAAATATGAGAGAACTCAAATCAGATAGAATCTAGAGAAACTCACTTTAAGATATTTAGCTCTCATGATCGGCAAAATCAATGAACATCCTTTTCCAATGCCACAAACTTTTAATGAAATGGAACTTTAAACATTTCATATAACTTCAACGAATTACTTAATAAAACAGAAATCAAAATTTTACACGTTTTAGGAATATATCATACAAACACTCACGTGTTACACCAGATGAAGTATATTTCAAGGAATCTGCAATTTCAATCTGAAAATCTTGCTCCTTGTAACGGGGACCGACAACTGAAGTAACAAAAAACAACAAGAAAATGAATTAAAAAATGTTTTAAAAGGGAATTAGAACTACAAATGAAATACTGAATGATTATAAAATTTGTTAGGTTTGCTTTTATGTAAAGATCAACTTCACGTTAAGGGTAATCCACGAGTGGGATAACTTCCCCCTTTGAACACTTCCCTTTTGTACTTACTTAACATATGTTTGATATAACTCTATTGCCAAACCTCTGTTTTTGGTCCAAATAAAAAAAAAGATTATTTGCTAAAAAGCAGGCTTGCGGAGCCGAGCCGGAGCCGTGGAGCCGCTAATTTTTGTGGGAGCCGGAGCCGGAGCCAGAGCCAGAGCCGGACCTAGAGCCGAAAATATCTGGCGGCTCCGGCTCTCAAAATTTTTTTATATGAGCAGAATTTTTTTCAAGATGAAAAGCTTTGAAATTCTAAAATTATTTGATTGTTTATCTCCCTCAAATTTGAAATGTTTTAATATTTTACAAACGTCACAATAGCAGCAACAGCCTTCAATCAAATGATAGCGCGCGCACACATCGCCACAAGAAATCTTTAATGAATTGTTTTCGTTTCGTTTTAGTTTGTTTACCTGCCAAATTCTGTTTTTGGTTACATTATTATTTTTGGACTTTTTTTTATTTTATTCAAAATTTTTAAAACTGCATTAAAAATTAATACAATTATGTTCCAAATACACACTCGAGATGCGCTTCAAGATTTGCTTTCGTTTGATGAGTGTTTATATTCTTATAAAATAATAACAATTTTTTAATTGCATATTATTTTGTTAACTTTATAGTAAAAATATTTTAACTCTGAATAATTTTATCAAGCATTTAAAATTAAATTTTTGCTGCGCCAAAAAACCCTTTCGTATACATTTAAAATCGACTAAAAACAAAATGGTCGGTTTTAATATTTAACAATTGTCATATATGTAGAGTAGATAAACTAATAAAGTGTAAGTAAAAACAGTTAAAAATGTTTCAGTGAAAAATTTGCGCAAGTTTGTCTCGTGTGACACCCCCTTTATAGGGAGCCGGAGCCGGGAGCCGAGCCGGAGCGGTCAAATTTTTGGGAGCCGGAGCCGAGCCGTGGAAAAAAATGGCGGCTCCGCAAGCCTGCTAAAAAGCAAACTTTTAGTTATATTGCAAGTAAACGAGTTTTGAAAGAATTTCATAAAACTCTTTACATTCGTTAAAAAACAATGATTCATTTGAACAAACTTATTAAGTTTAATGAAACATTAATAAAAATAACAAATTACTAAAAAAAAAATTTAAAAAAATTGACCTAAAACGTGGTCAGCAAGATCGGGAACGGTTGATATCGTCGGAATAAGACCTTCTTCCCTGATTTCAGTTCTCAACTTCATCGGTCGACACGGGAGCTTATTTAATTCTACAAAAAAAAGAGAAAAAAAATACTAAAAGCATTGATTAAAATTATTATTCAAGAATTTATCTTTATCCATTTGTAGGTGATGATATACTTAGTAGATGTTCAATACAATTTACTTACCTCTGGCAAGGTTCATTTGTAAAGTAGAAACTACTTGTTTGACTGTTTTTCCTTGAGGCTTGTAAAGACAAAATACTCCATTAAGAGCTTTAAATAAGGACGGAGATGCTTCCATGCTTGGTTTGCTAAAAATAATTATATAAGTTATATAATATAACAAACTATTTATCCTGTTCTTTAATTCGTTCAGAGGCGTGGATTGGGGGGGGGGGGCTGAGGGGGGCTACGACCCCCTCAAAATTGTTCCACCAAATAGAAAAAATATCTTTTCTAGCTCACCCATGAATAAGTATTTAGATTAGTTGATAAAAACAGTATTTATCAAACTTTTTGAATTATATCTACTTATAATCTACCTACTGCTAATATTTTTCAATCTTTTAGTGCTTAGTTTCTCGATCTTCTTACTTTTTCTCATAATTATCTCTCCATCTCTTGCTCTTCTTCACTGGCTTCCTCTTAAATATAGGGTGATTTTTAAAATTTGCTTTCTAATGTTTAAAATTAAATATTGCTCTTCTCCATTCTACCTAACTAATTTAATAAAAATCCCTCCTAAGTCTGGTCTTCGATCTTTCTCTCTTTGCCACTTTCGTATCTTTTCTGTTAAGCATTGTTTTCCATGATGATTCAGTGAACAATTTTGTAGAAATGAAAGAACGTCGATACACTTTGTTACATTCATAATTTAAACGTTTTTTTGTCTGCATTCAATATTAAATAAAAGTTAACTTTCTTACACACTTTTACATAACTTGACTTCTCTGTCTGTCTGTCTGTCGGTCTGTCTGTCGTAAATTTTGCAATCGATTTTAAACTAATTTCCCGATGAGCTAAAGACTTAAAAATTTAAACATACTGACAAACAAACAAACTGATTAGCAATGCATTCTATTAAATTTTCGGATCGATTGGACAAAATTTTAATTAAATAATTATTTGTGATACTTTCGTCGAACTATTTATTGTCTATGCTAATATACTCGTTGTTTATGTAACAGAATGTGGCCTACACAATCGATTATATAAAAGTGTGTTTTTAAAAACTTTGTTTTTGCTTCACTTGTTTAAACTGTTTTGTTTTTAACTAATATGATGATTTACACAAAAATACAACATACAAATGTATATTGGGATGGTCATTTTTTAAAAAGTTTCTCTGGGTTAAAGTTAAAAAATCTTCGCCCCCTCAACATTTTGCTGAATCCACGCCTCTGAATTCGTCACAAGCTTAATTTCTAATATTACTAATTCAGTTAAACTCTCTTAAACAGAATCAACAACAGGTTTTCACAACATGCACTTTTAATCTCTGTTTACATCGTTACATCACATTTTCCTATTCAATTCTTATTGCCTTATTATTTTGAAGTATGCAGTTTATTAGCTGGAAAAAAGTGTTTGGCTTTAAAAAAGACATAACCATCAAATAAACATTATTAAATAATTCTTATTATTTGATATATTTTACATTTTAACATTGAGCTTCAGCTAATAAGCTAACTGCTAATTTCAGCAGAGCACAACAGATGTTTTTTTATTGATTGAGTAACATGTCAAAAACATTAAAACAACTATTGAACCCACTTGAAAAACAACTTTCAAACTGAAAAAACAAAGCGTCACTTTAAGACAAGAAATGATAAATTAACAAACTATACCGAACGAACGTAAACATTTGGTGTTAAAAGTAAATTATGTTACAATTTAGTGATTGACAAGAAAAAACTCATCTTCAATTTTGCTCATAATTTTTTTAAATTGTGTTTTTTATTTTACACAATACAAAATTAATTTTACCTAATTTTTTATTTTAAACCCTGCAGTTCTGTTTGCTGATTTTAAAATATAAAGGATGTCCAACATTATTTCGTTTATTGGGTTCTGGGATTTATTCTTATCACTGGAGCATTCAAAAAAACCTGTAGATTTGATCAAACGTGTTGCTAAATGACGGTTGTATTGTATTGCATTGAAGATTTGATCAGGACGTGTCAACTCACGTTTGTCGATGTGTACTGGATAAAGGAGGAGGAAAACAAAAGAGTCATACTGTTAAGCACCTGACGTTATGGATTATGAGCTATTATAAAAAAAACACTACTTCAAGTTTCTTTTCCACTCCGCCTCATTTTTGCGAACCAATTCCAAGCCTGGACAAAAGAGGAGGGAAACAAAAAATGGCTAAATTATGATCCACAACAGGAACCTCTTCGGTGATTCCTAGATCTTGCTATTTGAGTGCTATAACACCTGGTGTAGAGGACCATGAATTATAACAAAGAAATTATTTTCAGTGAGATTGAGAAAACGTGCTTAGATTCCTTCCACTACAAACCAGTTTCACTGCGTTATTTTTGTAGTTATTGATTCTTTTAACAGTTAAAATTATTTACAGCGAAAATTAAGAAACCTGCAAGCTGAAATATTAAACTCAATCATTCATCATTATTTCAATTCTGTTAAATTTTGTACATCTTCTCAAATAGTATACTTCAACATTTTAAGAAATTAGATTTTCTTTAGTTTAGTTTATGAGTATTCTCATGAGAAATAAAACCACAGCCTCACAGAAATAGAAATAAGGCAAGGGAAGTTTATAGAAAATCTGTGAGTTGGTTTAACCACAAATCATATATATAGGGAAGTTTATGAAAAATCTGAGTTGGCTTAACCACAAATCAAATTATAGATTCCCCAAATATCTTCCCATTCCCTACAACAATAACTTTTTATTTACACTAGGTACTGAGCAACCTGTAAAAGACCTACAAACAACAGCGAAATGTTTTGCACATACTAACGCCATCACTTTGGATTTTATTTTACTGACAAAACTGTCAAGTTCGTATCATGCTAATTCTCAACTTGAACTCTGAACACACATTATCATTTCATTGAACAATTAAATAAAAACTACTCGTCCGAAGAAAGTTAGTGCTGAAGTATTAAAGAGACGCTGCATAATTTGAAGGTTATATTTTAAAGCTGCAGATTATAAACATTATTAGTACAACGACCGAAAATAAACACAAGAAAGAAAAAAAAATGACAAGATCCTGAAAGAAGACTTAATTCAACAAACAACAAGGGGATAGAAAAATCTTAGAAGAAAAAACTTTGAAGATTAATAAGCACAAGAAACGAGGCCACATCAAAGTACTATGAGACTCGATAAAGTACTATGAGACTCGATAAAGTACTACGAGACTCGATAAAGTACTATGAGACTCGATAAAGTACTATGAGACTCGATAAAGTACTATGAGACTCGATAAAGTTTATTAACAGGATGAAATAGAATGAAACCAAAATATTGTCAACATCTATGTATGAATTATCTCCTTTGGCCTAACTCTTTTCTTTTCTTTGTTATTAGCAATTATGATTTTAAAAAGCCAAAAAATTTGCATCAATAAAGTGCAATGCTAACATGAGGAAAAAGATATACTGGCAGAAATAGAGAAAGAGAGAGATAGAGAGAAAGAAAGAGAGAGAGAGAGAGAGCAAGAATAATGAAGAAAATGAAGAGTCAGATGGTGTCAGCACTGAGGAGTTTTGCTTGCGGGCCTTTGTAAAGTCCCTTCTGAGGTCCACAGACATTACTAGGTGAAGGTCCCGAACACAAGGCAGGGTTGTGCCCTTCATAAGCAGGTGGTCTGTCACTGCTGAAAACAAATTAAAACAATTCAGGTAGAGATTATTTATTATAGGGTGCATGATATGAATGTTAACCCCAGATGGAGGACATTTATAGGTTGCACTTGTTTTGTCAGTAACAGCTTTGGCAAATTTTTGGTCTTATGCCAAATAACTATGATTTCTAATTGCCAAAAAATTTAAATGTTATATATTTGACTATTGTTTACAGATTTTCCTAGTTTTATAATATATTTGCATTAAATATGTTCTCTGTGAGACATTCAAGTATAATAATAAACCAAGCCTATCATTTTTAAATGACAATACAAAAAATGTACTTTAACAAATTGTGATCAGGTCCCCTTGCCAAATCCTTGTTAGGTCCAACACTGATGGAGACAAAATTTCTTAAATTGATGCGATTTGGATTTACTCTGAAAAAATAACACGTTGATCATGTGAAAATGTTTCAATACAACATAATGTAGTCAAATCCAACGTCAATTAAATTTTTTTTAAATATTTAGAATTAACACCACAACAATGTTTTGGAGCTATAATGATACATCCTCATGCAAACTTTTGTGTATTATGACTAAATTTTCAGAAATTGAATACATTTAGTGCCACGAATTGTAAACTGTTGTACTTCTTCGTCCATCATAATAAATATAATCACAAAATTAAAAATAACAATATTCTGGTATTATTTTTACAACTACAGACATTGTGCATTGCTTTATTACAAATTGTCCAAAAAAATTTCTTTAAACCAGCTGCTTAATTAATTTCGTCAACAGCACCAAATTTGTATCCCTCGTTAGGGGCTTGCACTTCAAAGCCACATCGTAACAATAATGACACTTACGAACAATTAACACTGTCACTAATTTATAGAATGCTCAACCCAAAAATCTCATTTTTCATTTTACCCGGCACTTCGCAAACATTATTATAACCAAATTTTCAATTATTCCTAATTATATATATATATATAAAGTTGTAAATAAATAAATAAATAAACATATTACTTGCTATCTTCCTCCACCTCTTTTTGTTCAACACTGGTCTGAGTTGAAGAAGTTCCTGAAAATGATTAAATACATTATAAATTCCATTTCTGACACCCAGGAAGTCCCATGTTTGACCATGGCAAGGTTATCAAGGTTGTCACACCTGTGTCAAATGTACCTTCTACGGGCAAGTTTAAATTAATTTTTAAAATATGCAACCAGATGGAAATCTGTAAACGTCTTTATGCTAATTAAGACAGATACATTTAAAATCGTTAAAATGCAAGATACAGCACGAGCATAGCAGGTTCAATCTCTGAAACACAAACCACCATTCTTGGCACTTCTGTAATGCAAATTTTTAAAGAGAAGAGAAGCAAAAAACACAGGAAAAAAAGATAACAAAATCTCACCACAGTGTTTTAGAGGCAACCTGTCAAAAACAAAAACACATAAATATTAAATATGACACATCTCCAAGAAACCAACCACATCACAGTAACACACAATAATTAGTACATCATAACTGATTGTCATTCAACCCAACAAACAATCATTAATTAGTACATAACTCTGATTGTCATTCTATCTAGAATTTTAATTCAATTGAGCAAATAAGTTTTGTGATGATGTATGTTTGTACATAAATTGAAATTTCTGCTGCTGTTTAGATAGCACTGCAACCAAAACAAACCCTGTATGATGATGATGATGATCATGTTTACTGGAGGAATGTCCAGCTTTTCCATTCCCGTGGTGACTTTCTTTTTTTTCTTTTTTTGTTGTTGAAAATAATAACAACAATTTACACAATTAAATAAACTAAAAAAACAATTGAAGTTTAAAAAGTTTACAACAAGACATGTTGTTTTAAAAGACTTTTATAACTTTTCAGTATCTTTTCTCATCTTAGCATATCACTTTTTAGTCCATTTTCCCCTTAACAAATTGTACAACCTTTCTATCCTTTTCAAACAAAAACCGGGATTCCTCATCATAACACAATAACACACAAACAAAATGCAAAATGAAAAACAGCTTGTTTCATTTCAAACCGGATATAACCAAAAAACTCAACCCAAGAAATAAAACGTTAGAATGAAAAAAAAAATTAATTTTTATTTTAATTGCATTATTTAATAAATACAATGTTAAAGTCTACCTGTTTTTTTCTTCTGCTGCTGCTGTTGATTGTGCTTGTGAACTGCACTGCTCTTTTTCTCACCTGTAGTAAACAATCATCACTGTCTTGTCATTATAATTGGATAAACACATATTGTATATTCTCGTGTAAGTTATATATACATTCTCAGAATATTGTATATTTAATAGTGTATTCTTATGACCACATAGGAGTGAGAAATTAAAGATAAAAACTCATAACGTAATCACATGATATTTAATAATATAAATAACTGGTAATCATTTACTTTGACGAGTTTGGCCTACAGTAGTCCCCCTATGAGAACCTACAGTAGTCCCGTTGCAAACCTTTCCCTAACCAACCACCTCAAACCCGTCCAAGTGAATGATTTCCAAATAAACGTGTTACTAAGTTGTAGGAAATACTTGTCGTGTATATGTTTTGTATAATTTATAGTAATGTATATACTATATAATTATTTAATATATTATCACATTGCAACATAACATAGGTCACAAGAAAGATTACTAAAACAGTGTAGTAGTATAGAGTGTAGTAATGTAGGACAATGCAAGCAACACAATATCTGCACCAGTTTCCAGTTTTAAAGTAAAGGATTCAGTCACTAACTTACTATTACTGTGCTTAATTATTTCACCAACACAAACTCAACCAATCACTAAAAGACTCAACAAACTGGTAATGAGTTGGTCTGTTCATTTATTTATATAAAATAAAGTATAAAGCCATCAAATCAAAATAATCAAATCAACCTTGTGTTATAGTTATAAACGCCTTGTTAGTATGCATAAGGCCGATAATGCAGAGCTGATTCAAGTTAATTATTAAGTAAATATTAACTTATTATTAACTATTTACTGCTAATACACACAAAACTATACTATATAACAGACAGCCAAGCAATGTGGTGAAGCAACAACTTAAACCAGAAAAGAGCGATTAAACAGAAACAGACCCAACATAAACATAGACATAAAAGTGCAATTAATTATTTAACACATGATAGATTAGAACCAACAAGTGAGTCTGCTATTAAAATCGTAAATACTCATCGATTTGCGCGTATGAGCAAGTTTTGTTTTTTCAAACAATGATGGATTGATTGGTCTCATTGAGGTATTGTGCAACTGTTTACTCTAATACAGCCAGCCAGCCAGTTAGCTTCCAATCTCCTGCCAATTGCACCATAAAGTAGACAACAAACCCTCTTAGCTTTCATTAAAATAACATCACAAATGATGTAGCAGCTACTTCAGTTGCTTCACTTAAACAATCAATTTGTTAATAAAAATATCTTTTGTTTTTCACAATGGTTATCACCCCTGCATCAATTGCAAAAAATATTTAATTTAAAGAAAATGTTTCTTAGTTAACCTAATTAGTACTAATTACCTCAACATTTAAGCAATTGTAATAATGTCATCAACGCAGTTTCCCTATACATTTTTTTAAGAGCAAATGTTTTTCCATTTTGATATAACCTGGAAGCTGCTTCAAATATATTTCTGTGATTTAATAACCACTCAGAACCACACCATTTATATTTCATCCAGTGCAGTTAGAAGTGTTTAGTAGTACCCTTTAACCTAGGATCATCTTAAAACAAGTAAACGATATATAATTTTAACTTAATTTTAAGAGTGGAACGACTAATTCTAACATTTTATACGATTTGTTTGTTTAATCACCTCACCAAACGACGCAATTCAGGAAACAGATGAAACATTTAATTTCACTTCTACAGTTTGTGCACATCCACATTTCCCACAGCCAAAACAGCTTACCAATATTATTAAAGTTTAATATGCAAGACAGTTTACATAACCTTAATTCAATGAAGAGATAATACAATCACACCAGCAGTAGCTAAACATGACAAAGTAGAATGGAAGATATAAAGGTCAAGGTAAATGCAATAAAATGTCACCTTTGAACCAGCAGAGCACATGCAGTAGCACCAGAAACAGCTCATGCATAGGGGACCACACAGTTTTACCTGCCACTTGCACCTGTGTCTGGAGCTAACATGTGCAAAACCAAACCTTATTCTTCCCAATTAACAAACTGGTATTACTCATTCGACTACCAGAAATGAATGAAAGACTGAGTTGACCTGAGCCATAAGAGTGAACCCCTTGCTCAAAAGAGTTATGCAGTGTGGAGTTTTCCTGCCTATGATTTGAATCCGAAACTCCAAGCATAGAAGTCAAAAACTCTACCACTGCACCGCCAAGCCTCATAGTCTATTTTGTACCTACATAGAAGAGACACAATTAAATTATCTTTAAGCCAATTTATTTCACATAGCAATTCTATGGTGACAGATGAAAAGCCAGGCATTATACCACCCTTAGTATACTTTTCCAAATTGCGGTAACAAAGAAAGAGTATAAAAAAAACAACGATTTCAAATGGCAAGTGCCCAAACCTTTCTTCTTATCTTCTTCCGATGAATTAGAAATCGTTGAATTCGTTTCCGAATGACTCGACTTCGCCTTGGTGACGGAGGAGCACGGTGATGAGGAACGGACAAGAGCATCTCTGACCGAATCTAACGGGACTGATGAACCACTTTTTGGAGACAGCGTATCCGGTCGTGTCAGGAGTGACAAGGTCTGGTGAAAATATTCATCTTCATATCATGGAAAAATTTTGTTACACGTCAACCGATCAATATAATACTAAAAACTGTGATGGCAGCTAAATAAAAAAATGCAACTTTCAGCACGATAAAAACCATAGATACATATAAATAAAGCAATTATTATAAATTGACAAATTAGAAAAAAATTACATCTCTATAACCTTCTTTCGTCAATTTTTTTTTAGTAAAATAAATCAATAACAATCTAAAATTAATCATCAAAAAAGCTACAAACATGAAATAGACTATCAGAAGTAGCAGCTGACGTCTGCTTCTTCTCATAACCCATTTCTTTTAAAACCGCACAAGCTTCACTGATGTCTCCGTCGGAGCTTTTGAGAACCATCGAGATGATGTCTTTGCCAACTTTTGGAAATTGTGATAGAATCTGATCTTCTCTGGCTTTTCTTTCAGTCCAGATTTTAATTCTCGGATCATCCCACGTTGTTGCTTTATTAATGTGGTCAAGAAAAAAACTGCAAGCAAATAACAGTTCAGAAATGTTTACAAGCTCTCGACTAATGTAAATAAAATTATAAATTATTTTATATTTACTGTCTTTTTCTTTGAGGGTCAAATTTCATTTCCCACCCATAAGGTAGTTCAAGGCTTAGCCATGGCTGATCCATCATGTTCATTTTTGAAAAATAACTGAAATTGTACTTTATTCGACGATCGATACAGTGAATACAGTCTCACGATCAATGAAGAAGTAAATAATAATCCACTGAAAATGAACCGATTTTAGCCATCTGCAACTTTTAAACAATTCTTTTTATAAAGACTAACACATAGGAAAAACTACTATTTAAACATTCCGATTACTCTCTAGATCTAGATTGCGACCTAAAGATTTCTTCGGCCAGACAACTCCAACTCAATTATGCGATGGCGAAGTAAACAAAACAATCGAAGTAGGTATGAAGAGCAAATTAAAGAGGTCAACTTTAACCTTAACCGAAGCGCTTACTATAGTAAAATTCAAAAAGTAACAGTTAAGCAATATTGCTTTAAGCAGACAGATTACTTGAAATAAACGAATGCCATATTTTTTATAGCATTCTATATTGTTATCCAAAGCAATTTTTCATTAACGACTTTATAATAACCACACAAATCATAACCATATATGCTCATGCCCAGGCAAACTCGATCAGCCTTTCACGCACCTGTGGTAGATCAGTGATGGAAACCAGCTGTGGCTGGTAAGCATTCATAAGCCTCATTCGTTAATTTGGTTTGTCAGAATCAACCGGTACTGGCCAATTTTTTTTTTAATATAAGAATGTATTGTGTGTGACGCAGACAGATTTCCTTATTATGGAAAGAACAAAGCTAAATTTGTTTTTGACATAATCTTCACAAAATCTCCGCCAACCCAAATTTTTATTACAATGTTTCCATTCAGTCCTAATAAAAAATTTTCCATTACATATCAAATGTCCAGTGACTCCGCCAGGCCCGTAGGCAGGATTTAGTGAGTGGGGGGCTATGAAAATTAGTAGGGGGGCTGGGGGCTACTGACGAACGAAGGCACCGAAGAAGCCTGACCGCGAGTGCCGCAGGTGCGAAGCCCCTCGCGATAAGGAGATTCGCCAAAGCATTTTGTAGCATTTGACAAAAAATGGCATCCAATTTTTGATATGTTGCTCGTAATAACAAAAATTAACAATTTCCACAGGCAATTTTGTCAAATAACAGTATGCATATTTGTAAACGTAGAGGAATATGCTTTCTAGCGATTCGTAACGTTAAAGTCGAAGTTATTTATAACACAATATTTTCGAATTTATTTTAACTTTATTATTCTTCCTTGAATATAATCCTTTTCTTGACTCTAAACTGAATTATCTCACTTTGCAGAAGTTAACCCGGTTCTGACAAATCTTTCTGATAATTCCAATTTCTCTACCAAGACAACTCATTTTCTTATTGAGGACCACAAAAAGGAAAAAGACCAATACCAATTATATATATATACACATATATATACATATATATATACATATATATATATATATATATATATATATATATACATATACATACATCCATCCATGTATATATACACTCAAACACACATATACATATATATACATTAATGATACAAAAATTATACGCAAACACAATGTCACAGGAGCACAAATATACACATATACATACATATACATATATATATACATATATATACACACATATACACACATATACACACAGATACATCTATATATATAAAAGAACATGTCCTGACTGACTGACTGACTGACAGATGACTGACTGATAATCAACGCCGAGCTCAAACGCCTCATCCTAGGAACGTGAAATTTGGAACTTATATTACTTTTATAGCGTAAACATCCGCTAAGAAACGATTTTTGAAAATTTTGCTCCTGAGGGGAAAAAACTGAAAAACAAACTTTTTTCTAAAACATTGTATATCTCAAAAACCAAAAATGAGGAGATTTTGAAATTTGGTATATAGATTCTTTTTGAAAAATAAAAAGATACGTGTTTCACCATTTTTTGAAAATTCGGTTTCCCGGACCTCAAATGTGGGTTGGAAAATTGGGTTATTTGGTTTTTAAAGTAGCTTCTACTCAAAAACTGTTAATGCTACAGGAGTAAAAATTAGTATTTAGTTTCTATTCCAAAAATAATGAAATACGTGTTTTAGCATTTTTTGAAAATTTGTTTTCCAGGACTTCAAATGTGGGGTGGAAAATAGGGTTATTTGTTTTTTAAAGTAACTGCTACTCAAAAACTGTAAATACCACAGATTTAAAAATTAGTATTAAGTTTCTATTCTAAAAATAAAGATATACGTGTTTCACCATTTTTTTATTAATTTGGTTTCCAGGACCTTAAATTTGGGCTGGATTTTACTTAAATTTACTTGGTTTTTAAAGTAACTGATACTCAAAAACTGTAAATGCTACAAAAGTAAAAATTAGTATTTAGTTTCTACTCTAAAAATAATGATATACGTGTTTCACTATTTTTTGAAAATTTGGTTTTCAGGACCTCAAATATGGGGTGGAAAATTGGGTTACTTGGTGTTTAAAGTAACTGCTACTCAAAAACTGTAAATGATACAAAAGTAAAAATTAGTATTTAGTTTCTACTCTAAAAATAAGGATATATGAAATTTTGGTTTTCATGATCTCAAATGTGGGGTGGAAAAAGGTTTCTTTGGTTTTTAAAGTAACTGCTACTCAAAAACTGTGAATGCTACAGATGTCAAAATTAGTATTTAGTATTTACTCAAAAAATAATGATATAAGTGTTTCAACATTTTTTAAAAATTTGGTTTCCAGGACCTCAAATGTGGGGTGGAAATAAGGGTTATTTGATTTCAAAATAACTGCTACTCAAAAACTGTAAGTGCTACAAATTTAAAAATTAGTATTTTGAAGTTTTGTGCCGGTTAAAAGTAGCTAAGTCCAGTTTATCACCGGTTGGGCCAAGCCGTTGTTTTAGAGTCTTCACACGGGCCAGGCCAAACCTTAAATCAAAGTAGGACGGGCCGAGGTTTTTCACCAAGTATATAGATATTTTAGTGATTTTAGGGTCTTCAGTTGGGCCGGGCCAAACCTGAAGTCAAGGTGGGACGGGCCGAAGTTTTTCATCAAGTATATAGAACTTCTAGGCCTGTAAGAATGGGCCGGGCCTAATTCAAACGGGCTGTTCCGGGCCAGGAGTTTAGGTTTTTAAAACGGGCTGGGCTAAGTTGTCGACGGGCCGTTCCGAGACCTAAAAAATTGATCTCTACTATGGATGCACGGTTCAAACTCTCTAATTTCATGCGAGCGAAGCCGCTACGGGCACTGCTAGTTCATACATAAATGACTATTGTTTCAACACAACCAAAATATGCACACATAATAAAATAAAATAAACAACTATTATGAAAATACGTAAGATGAATCATCTTCATCTTACAATATTTCTATAAATGTGCTATTCATGTTGTTTTTTAATGAAATCATCGATTAAAATGTTAATATCAATTTCTTTTGGAATTTCTTGATGACTGCTCCTTAAAGTAACAGCATTTAACCCAGGCCCGTAGGCAGGATTTAGTGAGTGGAGGGGGCTATGAAAATTAGTAGGGGGACTACTGACGAACGAAGGCACCGAAGAAGCCTAAGCGCGAGCGCCGCAAGTGCGAAGCCTCTCGCGATAAGGAGATTCGCCAAAGCATTTTGTAGCATTTGACAAAAAATTGCATCCAATTTTGGATATCCTATTATTTAATTTTAGATTTTCTAAGAGTTGCTTTATGTTGCTCGTAATAACAAAAATTAACAATTTCCACAGGCAATTTTGTCAAATAACATTATGCTTGTTGTTATCCACAATCTTGATTTTTGATGCGTGCATGGCACACCACTGGGATGACAGCACTGAATAAAATTGTCCAAATTTAATTATTGATTAAGACAACCGTTATAGTCCACAATACAATAACTTACTTATTTTATTTTTGATAAAAACTTGTACATCTGTATCAAATGCCAAGAAATCAATAAAATAAAATCGGATTTAAATATTTGTTTTGACAAAGATCAAACCACATTATAATAAAATATACTATTTAGTTTACTTTCTCATTTTAAGTTACTAATACTTACTAAACATCCATTCATGTGTTACCCATAAAACTTGTCATCAGTTTCTAAACAATCTAAATAGAAGATTAGATTATATATCAAGTCTATCATTAAACTTATATTGTTGAAAAGATTGTGTGGTTTGACAGTAAGCTTTAAATTGTTTCTTTGAATTAATCAGTTCAGAATATTGGGGTTAATAGTATTACAGTGTCAGACTAGCACTAAAAAATACTAAATAATGAAAATAGTTTGAATTATTGAGAGTCATTCAAAAATCAAAAGCCAAAGTTTGTCAGCTAAGCTAAAACTGTAAGATTAAAGTTATTATAATATTGTAAGACTACGTCCAAGCACTGATTATGAAACTCATGACAATTTTCATGTGTAAAACATGAATGGATGTGTAGTAGCTTGAAATGAGAAACTAAACTAAAAAGTCCATTTCATTATAATATGGTTTGATCATTTTCAAGACAATTATTTGAATCCGATTTTATTTTATTGCATTCTTGGTATTTGATAGGTATCAATTGCTTTACAGAGCGATTTTTCAAATGCCAGAAGTACAAGTTTGCTTTTTCTCTCATAGGACATTGATCTTCTCTGTGGTTGTAGTACTCGTGTTAGACAATAAAATGAATTTTTACAAGTGGCAATCGAGATGCCGAGAGTCATTGCAGCTGAATAGTGCCAATTTAGAGTAGGAAATGCATCTTTATAGTCCAGCATAAAATCCATCATTTCCTGGAGACTATAGCCTGGTTGAAATTTGTTTTTTAGAAACTTCTTGTAATGAGAGCCTCGTCTGCAATATATTTTTCAACATCGTCATGCCTGTCTTGTTTTAGCAGTTGCGTCAACGGTTTAAGGTCGTTGACATCTAAAAACTTGTCTGATGTTGGTAAAAGGGCAGACACTGCACAAGTCAAACCTTTAGAATAACTTAAATAACTATCAACAAAGCTCTCCATCAACTCTCCTAATATACCATCCAACATGGTAAAATAAACAGCACAAAAATGATTCCACTCTGGTGAACACTATATTACAGAATCACGTAGCGTGCTAATCTGTACTTTTGCTCTTTTTTGGTATGGGTTTTACCAATTATTCATTCTACAGGCATGCAAATTATTATTATTAATTTTATATTTAAATTTACCTTTATTTATTTAGTTTTATTTAATTTTATTTGAAATTTTAGTGGGGGGGGCTTACATTTTTAGTGGGGGGGCTGTAGCCCCCCCAGCCCCCCCGCTAGCTACGGGCCTGGACTCCGCTGATTCATTGCAAACGCAGTCTACCTATATTTTTCATCAGCTTTTTTTTTACAATCACGGAGATTTAGCAGTAATCTGTGATTTACCAAATCATTATCCTGTAGTAATCTTTACAGGGGCGCAACTAGGCCAAATTGGAGGGTCCTGCAATTTTTACAAATTCGAGAAGTTTTTTTTGGTAGGGGGGGTGCTACATTTATTCATAATTTTTTTTTTACAATTGCTTTAACTGGTTTGAGACTGATTTTGACTATCTTCAGTTTGTAGTCTTTATTTTCTATCATTAATAAATTCTTAAAGATACCAAAAAAAGACTGCAGACTCAAGATAGTCCAAAAAAATTTTCGCCTGCGGTGGGCTTTCTTCTTTTTTAAAACTGGGGGTACTACATTTATTCATAAACTTATTTTTTTTACAATTGCTTTAACTGGTTTGAAACTGAGTTTGACTATCCTTAGTTTGCAGTCTTTCTTTTCTTTCATTTATAAATTATTAAAGATACCAAAAAAAAAAAGACTGCACACTAAAGATAGTCAAAAAAAAATTCCTCTGCGGCGGGCTTTTTTTTTCATTTTTTACACTTGAGCCCCGCCAGCGTTTTCTGCTGGTTGCGCCCCTGAATCTCTATATTCTCTACATCATCGTAGAAGAAAGTAAGGAAGACCGGGAAAGAATGGATATATAAAATATCAAATGTTTAGTATTTTTAATACTCTAATACAGAGACGCCATTTACGGCCACGTTTCCCAAACTGTGGGTCGCAAAGCTCTGACAAGTGGGTCGCGAAAGTTTTTAGGAAACACATAACTTTGTCAATGTTGTTGCCATTTTCAACCACATACCTATGTGACGCTGCATTTTTAGCACTGACGGCAACGAAAACTAAATACAGGAACAGGCTGTGCACAGACCACGACATGAAACTGCCTGACTTGTTTTAAACCACGCATTGACTTACTTATGAATAACATGCAGGCCCATCCTTCACATTGATTCTTTAAACTAGACAGTATAAATAATAGTTAAACTGTTATAGCACTGTTAAAACTGCTGCTTTTGCATTGCAATAAATTTTTTACTGTTTTCCTAAGTTTCATTTTTATGTTTTAAATCTGCTAATTTCTAAAGTGTCTAAACGCTGTCTGTAAATCGAAATATTTTGACCCAATTTATGAGATATTACTGAGTAGGTATTCGATGCTTAATTGTATTCAGTGGGTCCCGAGATGTCAAAAATATTTTCAAGTGGGTCCAGAGCCAAAGAAGTTTGGGAACCTCTGATTTAGTGGACAGAGGAAAAACTGTTGTTTCCTCCGAATTTGAACTAGGCCCCGTACTGTGGGTTCTCATTGACGTTGAAGTGGGTCCCACTCGACGTGAAGTAAGTTCCCTAACGTTTTGTGATTTTTTGGAAAAGTATCTGCCACTACCCCTTCAGCACGGTCATCAGATTTTTTAAGAAAAAAATACTGAAGTTTTCAACAAAAAAAAAAAAAACTTGGAAAAGTACCTCTACTTTGGTCATTAGCTTTTTTGAGAGAAAACAAGTAAAGGAAAAAACGAGTTTTTTAACACAAACTTTAATTTCAAATACACTCAATTTAGAAATACGAAAGATTTTCAAATTAAGTTTTTTTTTTAATTGAATCATGTATTATCATCCAATATAAAGCTATGCTGAAAGTTTCAGCTTCCAAGCTAGTCAAAAAGCTGGTTCAATTTTACTTGCAAGATTTGCGTACAGAGAAAGCCACACACACACAAACAAAGATTGTAACCTAAATAAAAGTTTGTAAAAAGGTTTTGAAAAATTGTTTTAGAATAACTGCTCCAAAGACAACTGATTCCATGAATTGATTGAAGCTAAATTGAAAAGTACTTAGGCAATGTTTAACTGAATTTTTGGTGAAGAAACTGCAGAACAAGAATTAAAAATCTATTTATTCTAATAATTACCTAGAAGCCGACCGAGACCGTATTTTCTGGTTTCGGCCGATGACGAAACTGCTTCAGAAACTGACATTTTGAATCAGTCGAAAACGAAAAAGTAACTGCGCTGTCAGTTTCAGCCGAAAACCGAACCGAAAACGAAACTAAACACAGTTTAAAATTGAAAGGAAGAAACATATTAAAAGTGTTAGAACTTAATAGTTGAACCAAAATATAAGAATATCGTACAACAGAAATACAAGTTTCTCAACATTTTCCACAAGCCAGTTGCTTGGACCGAAAACAAAAACGTATTTCGTTCAACAATCAAAAACAGGAAACGAAAGTAAGCCGAAACCGATAAATAAGCACTTTCGGCACCGAAAACGAAACCGAAAACAAAGTTCGGTCGGTCTCTAAACTCGATATAATATTTTCTTCTTTATGCATGTCGTCCGAAGAGGGGCTTTGATGCTACTTGAATTATAAACGTTTTGTCTATGATGCTAGGGGAGGTGTAGGTACATATGACCCTACTGTTGATACTAGGGGAGGCGTAGGCAGGTACATATGGCCATACTGCTGATGCTAGGGGAGGTGTAGGCACATATGACCCTACTGTTGATGCTATGAGAGGTGTAAGTACAAATGGCCCTACTGTTGATGCTAGGGGAGGTGTATGTACATATGGCCCTACTGACAACAATAAATGTAACACATAAAAAAACGATTTTGCTTAAATTAGAACTTTAACAACATAAACCATTAATTAATTTGTTTAACTAACTTCCCACGCGGCCATATATGTAGCACTTACGCTAAAGAACATTCGAAACAAACTGTCGAGGTTTTCACAAGCTTTCAACTCAAATTTTTATTCATGTCGGCTGCTGATCTTTCGACTTTGACAGCTCAAACTAAATGCCATAATTTTAAAGGTATTTTTTTTAAAAATCCACATTACACATGCATGTAACAGCATATATATGAAACAGCAAAAGTAAAACATCCAAAGGTCATCAAAGTTCAATGATTTGCATATGCACTAGGTATAAATACGAACTATGCATTCGCCTTTGTTGAAAAAAAGGTAACTCTAGCATATAGGTGTTAACTCTAATTGACTCTGAAACTATAAAGCCACAGAATAGATCTATATAAATACGAAGATTAATTTGTTAGAACAAAATACCATGGCAACTTTGCTGTGTTCTATTTCCATATTTATTGGAATATCTCTAGCGACAGGTAACTTATGCTTATAAGATTGTCTGTAATTTTTAATGTAATGTTTGCTGTTATTCATTACAGAAAACTTGAGTCTGAAATGGGCTTATTAGTATTTTTCAGTTAATGGTTTATATAAACATACAATTTTAAATTTTATTTATGTAATGACATAAATTTTATTTTTATATAAATATAAACTAGCGGGTTACCCGGCGTTGCCCGGGGTTTTTAGAGGTTTTTCTAATGCTTGTCTCTCTCGCTCCCGTTTCCTTCCCCGCTTGCTCTCCCGTTCCCGGTCGCTTTCTCGCTCCCGGTCGGTTTCTCGCTCCCGGTAGTTTTCCCGCTCCCGGTCACTTTTTCTTTCCCGCTTGCTTTTTTTACCTCGGTCGCTTTCCTGCTTTCGCTTGCTTTCCCGTTCCCGGTCGCTTTCCCTTTCCCGCTTGCTTTTTCGCTCTCAGTTGCTTTTCCGTTCCCGTTTCCGCTCATTCATGTATATGTATGTGTATATGTATATATGTATATAGTTCCCGCTCACTATCCCGCTTAAACTAAACTAAAACCACACTGATCTACACGTGGATAGATAAACTCTTTTATTTTTCACCAAAGACAGACTGCTTCAACATTTATGGCTATACAAACTATCTTAGACAATAATAAACATCGAAAAATTTATATGGTTGCCAAAGTTTTAGTTTATATTTTGTACACAGCTCTTATATTAAAAAACACTTCTTTCTGGCAGTTCAAAATGGTTTGCCCTTTACTTTAGCTTACGGAGTTTCTGCAGTCATTGGTGGATGTAGAACGTCACTTTTGTTACCTTTCCACACAAGCGCTTCACATTCATCAACTCACCCATTCTTTCAAGATGTGCCATTTAAAAAAATCCTATACTGATTCAAAAGATTAGCTATCCATTAAATGCTTTATATAGCAGATTTGCTTTTCATTTTGAAATTTTAATAAAACGTGCATAAACAACGTTAATTAAAATTAAGTTCTATTTTTTCTAAGCTACGCAGAGTCAAGGAAAATGCGACTGGTGGCTTGATTCTTCTGATGATTTTAAAGAGAACAAGATAAGAATAATTACTCAAGTTGATGTTCCGTTAGATATTTTTATCAATTTGCTGAAAAAAAATCAATTAAATTCTTTTATCTTATTTTTAATTAAATAACTGTATTTAAAAATGGTATACTGAAAATGTCGTTCACCTATACTTTACCAATTTGCGTTTTTCCTATTATAGTAACAAATTGATTTGCCAAAAAACCCACCTTTGCGTATTGATGGTCAATTTTTTTATCATAAAATAGTTTATTGTTTATTTACAAAAGCATTTTTGTCAGATTTAATAGTTGGACTGTTGTTACACATTGAGCGTATTTTGACATTGTTTCAGGAAAACTGTTAGACATGGTAAACTACGTTTTGAGTACGAGTTTGGCCATGAATACCATTGCGACACCTCCAGTGAGATTTGAAATAATTTTTCTTTACAAATGATTTGTTATGTTTAAATTTTTTTCTTATGCTTCACAGGTGAACCTGAACCTGAACTTCCAGTTTTCACTGATTGCAGCGATATTCCTCACACTGATCCAAAAAATAGCGGCATTTTTAAGATTAAAGTCGGCGACCATGTTGTACCAGTTTACTGCGAAATAAAAGCAGACGGATCTAAATTTATGGTAAAATTGAGATTTTAAGCGCTATGTCATCATAGAATAAACAAGTAAATTAAAAACGAATTTTTAAAACCAATGCTCTTATATGTAATTAAAACACAAATTTTGCAATCAATTTTTTCTTATATTACTCTTTTATTTTATATTAAAGTCGAAATATCTTAATTATATCAAAATATCGAAATTAATTAAAATTATCTAAATTAATTGACTTATTGTAAAACTAATAATTGAATATTGCATTGTCTTCTATTTTGAGCATGTATGCAAAATTTGAAAAAATCTATCATCAGAAAGTGACTCAAAAATTGATTGCAAGATTTGAAACAGACAGAGAAACAAACAGACAGACAGAGAAACAGAGACGACGAGTTAATAAAAGCATTGGTAATAATAATAAAAATATCATCAAAAAGCATCGAATTTAAATATCTCAACTATTTTCATGAAAATTTCGTACACGCTTGAGAATCGCGGTCAGTGAGTGTGGTTCGTGTTAACTTGGTAAAATAGTCTGCCAGTCGGTTAGCGTTTTGTGGTCAAGAAAACCCTCAGGAAAACCCTCAAGAAAACCCTCAAGAAACCCCTCGATAAAATCCTCAAGAAAATTAACTAAATTAATTGACTTATTGTAAAACTAATAATTGAATATTGCATTGTCTTCTATCTTGAGCATGTATGCAAAATTTGAAAAAAATCTATCATCAGGAAGTGACTCAAAAATTGATTGCAAGATTTGAAACAGACAGAGAAACAGAGACGACGAGTTAATAAAAGCATTGGTAAAAAAAAGCATTGGTAAAAAAATCAAAGTTTTTTGAATCTGTTGAACATACATAGATGAAACAATTCTTATAAATTTAAAATTGGAATTATTTTTTTATAAAATTTCTAAAATTTGATAGACTGCATTTTCATGAAAAAGTCTATATTTTATGTTTAAGCTTGATTTGAGGATGTGAAGTGCATTAATTTTTACTTACAAAATTTGCCGACAAGAACGCAAGCAAGCGAGCAAACAAACAGGCAAGCAAGACCGGCGGCGAAGTTAACATAACAAATTAAAAAATTAGCGCTTGTTCTGCAAACTCCCTTGACAGCTACTAGTAGGATAAACGCAGTACATGAACTCACACTCGGTGGTTTATTAATTTCATATATTAAACCAGATTTTTCAAAGACGAATTGATGGAACTTTGGATTTTTATAGAACGTGGGATGAATATGAAAATGGTTTTGGAAACGCTAGTGGAGAGTTCTGGCTAGGTGAGACGAGTTTTCTCATTATAAATATGATATTAAAAATGTCCCCCGCAATGATTAAATGTCACGGCTAATTTTTGTTTGACTATGTTCTTGCAAATAACCACTCTAATAAATTTATTTAACTAATTTTACATTGTCAGGAAATAAACATTTGCACAGACTTACTTCAGAAAAGAGCTACAAACTCAGGATTGAATTAGAAGCATTTGATGGTTTAAACGCGTATGCTGAATATGCTCAGTTTGTTGTTGGGTCAAACGATACTCACTACCCAATTAGCATTTCTGGCTTTTCTGGAAATGCTGGTTTGTATAAAATGAGGTTGGGGAACATCCATTTATTATGTCAACAAAATATGGGGGGAGGGGTTTGAAGAAGTTTGACAATTGTTGACATGGGGGAGGGGGGAGTTCATGATAAATTGACGTCAACAATATATTTTTTACAAGAGTTAATAAATCAAAAAATAGTAAAGTAATAAATGCATTGTATGCCAGTCAGTCAATTAGAATCTACCTACCCCCAAAAAAAATTCAAAATACGACACAGTTTACTTAAAACGTAACTGTAGATTAAATAAATATAACTGATTGACCTAAAATTGTAAGGTAAAAACGTAAGATCCAACATTTTTTAAACTGTTGTATTCAATCTTTGAAGTTTGACAACATGCTATCTCGATCGGCAAAAACATTCAAAATTCTTCCATATGATCTGTTCTGTCCTTCTATTCAGTTGTCGTTGTTTGAACGGATCTGCAAATTTTTTCACCTCTATGTAGCTTCACAAGTCATGTTAAAGAAGCATGTTCAACAGCACCGACAATGCGAACGTGATCTTGGGGCTAGAAGAATATAAATTAAATTTTTATAATCGAAATACAAATTTTTCGTAAAAATTTAATTGACATTTGACTATGTAAAAAATACATAAAGCGGCACAGAACCAATATTTTTATGCTTAACCTGTGCTTTGCTAATTTAAAAGTCATTAAAAAAACACCATCGAATCTTTCACAGTCTTCCCTGCTGGAATGCCGTGAACACCAGGAAGAAAAAGGCAACACAACAACACGACAACAACAACTTTAATAAAGCACACATCAAATATAAAAACGAGCAGGACTTCGCCTGATACTCGAGAGCTCGACTGTCCTGGCCGGCTTTAAATCGATATATATATATATATATATATATATATATATATATATATATATAGCCCCAGAAACCCGCGCAAGAGAATGTCTGAGAATTCTAGGTTCCTGTCTTTACTGAAAGTCTAGACTGAGAATCTAGACAGGTCGACGGGTGCAGGATATAACTTGTCAGGAGGTCCGGTAGAGCGACCCCTGACAGGATCAATATCGCAAATTGTTTTTTTTTGGTAACCATTAAAATATTTAAATAAAGCGTTTATAAGTTAAAGAGATTGCTTATTTATGGATTTTACAAATATTATAAACACAGGTGACTCTCTGACGCGTCACAATGGCAAACCATTCACAACGAAAGACTCCGACAACGACGACGGGCCGGGATCAAACTGCGCCACTGTGTACAAAGGTGGCTGGTGGTATGACAATTGCCACATGTCCAATCTCAATGGACTTTACCATCAAGGACAGCACGATTCCTATGCCGACGGTATAAATTGGCATTCTTTCAAAGGATACCACGATTCCATGAAGTCAACAAAAATGATGATATCTAGAAATTAGTATCTGCTTTTTTTAACAACTCTACCAGATACAAGTCTCAATTTATGGCAAAACATGATTTTTTTGTGGTTTTGTCAAGATTATAGAACTTGTTTTTGAAGAATTCTGTTAATTTCCAAGCAGATGTGCTTGTTTGTTTGCTTGGTTAATTAAACTTTACAGATGATTTTTTATAAAAAATAAATATATTGTAAGCTTTTTAACCGGCTTATATAAAAAAATTATATAATTGAGAAATAAAAACTCGGAAACATGATGTGTTTGTTTTACGTTGAAGGTGTAAGTCAAACAAGTCCTAATTTTTTTGCAGTTGAATAAAACCTTATTTTGCAAACAAAATCCGGCCAATTTTATGTTTCAAAAGTTAATTTATTGAAAACAACTTGTTGTTTTAATGAAGAACTGATATTAACAGTTTTATTTTGGTTATATTTTAATTCAGTATTTTAGATTATCTGAAATTTGTAGTTCAATTAGAAACTGATAAAAAAGAAATTTAAAGTAAGACATTTAACAAATATTAGAATTTTTGAATTGTCAAATATTTTCAGCTTTCCTGTTCTTTTCTTTGGTTGGCCATTTGCGATATTAAACGTCTCAGTTTGTTAATTTTATCAAAAACCAAACTTTCTTCTAGAGAGCTTCGTTTGCCAAATCTGCCAATATATTTAAACAAAAAACAACATAAAAATCAACTTAAAAAAATCACTTGAAAATTTTAAAATTTTCAGACATTAAAATTTGTTGCTGCCTACCTAGGTCTGCTTAGAACTGTATACATGACATCCATTTCATTGAGGAGTGTACTAAATTCGTCGATACTCTTCATCATCTCGTCGTTTGAGTCAGCTGATCTTACCGTCCTTAATACAGTCACGGAGACGATGAGTAGGAAGCCAAATACGGAAGCTGGAACTCGAAACTGGAGAAACAAATTTAAAAAAAAAGTTTTATTTTGCCAAACGCATTGTGAATATTTAATTCGTTAGATAATTACCATAGTTGACACGGTGATAAAGGAGGCAGGTAAGTTCAAATTTCTGAAAAAAATATCTTTTAATTTTACTAAAATTATAGTTATTTTACAGCACAATTTAAAAATGTTTTATAAATTTTTTTTATACTGAAACAGCTGTTTCACAGCACAATGTCGAAATCACCTCTGATTTCTCTACAGGAGCTGACCCGACCGATGTTGTTTGCTCGGATTTATACGCTAAAGTTTTTTGTCTTGTATTGATTGGATGAGATAATCAGATGGAGATTGAAGGAAGCCTACCTTGTTGTGTCATATTTGTCAGATGTGGATTTTTCCTTTTATATTATATTTCTCCCAACATCTTATTTCTCGTCATCATCTTTTCAAAGTTTTTTTTATATTTTTCTACAATAATCTCTTCTCTTTTTTTAACCTTTTTTATACTTCCACATTTCTCCTATTTTTATTTGAATTATTTCTTAAATGCATTGTTATGTTTAACCTGATGCATTAAAAACAACTTGTTTCGGCATTTATGCAAGGGCTTACCCAGAGGCGGCGATTTAGCGAAATCTAGGAGGGGGGGGGGCGAAGATTTTTTAAATTCAACCTAGAGAATCTTCAAACTCAAATGACTATGCCAATATACACTAGTATGTTGTATTTTTATGTAAAACATCATATTAATTAAAAAAAACAGTATACAAAAATAGTAACTTTTATTGAACGCAGACAAAAAACTTTTAAATTATGAATGTAACAAAGGGTTATGAATGTATCTAAAAAATTGAAAAATATTAGCAGAGATATATGATATAAATAAATAGATATAATTTAAATTGTATTAGGTGTCCAATCTCTTTGGTAACCATTAAATTTTTTTATAACAAATACTACGTTAATCAGCTAATCTAAATAAATGAGCTAATAAAGTTATTTTTTCTTTTTGGTGGAAAAAATCTTGGGTGGGGGCCGTTGTCCCCACCAGCCCTCCTCAATCGCCGCCTCTGGACTTACCTCTTTTAATGTTCACTACAACCCCATCTACCGTGGTAGTTATGGAAACAGCTACAAAATTTGATTGGTTCTAGTGTTGTTGTTTTCACGTTAAAAGCAACTGTGCACATTTAAAGACGCAACAAATGACCATGACCCCAGATCTAAAAATATATAAGCTTTAAATAAATAATAATTTGCTGCGTTCGTGGTTAATATTAGCGATGAACGGGGGTGGGGTGCAGTGTTTAGGTGCATGATCATTTATGGAGATAGAATAGCAATAAAACAGTTGCGTTATCAACTACTGTTTAATAACAATAATATACATTTTTATTGCAAGTTAGCTACCATAATTTTGGAGACTTTTCAAGCCCGAGCACCCAGCCGGTGATTAGGGTCTGCTAACCATGACACTGAGGCACTGAACGACTAATAACCGTTGGTTTGCTATGTCTAATTTTGAACGATGGCTGATAATTATAATTCACAATTTTAAAGTTTTTTTTTTATAAAAATATGAAAAGAATCATTTTGGGACTTGAAAACACATGTCAGTTAAATAAAAATCATCAAATTAAAATCAACTTTGGCGATAAATAAATGAATGCTTGAAAGTTTTCAAGCAGTTTTCAGAGGGAAATAATTTGAAGTTTCAAGCTATGTTTGTATTTTCATTTGGATGGATGGTTACACAAAAAACAATTTTGAAATCACAATTCCAACGATTGAAGTTTCAGCAATTGTCTAAATAGTGAGATCATTTTCAATGAGAGGTGGAAATCGGGACTGTCATGGTGGGACTGGTGGTAAGGACCTGAATGAAAAGACATAGATGGGGTTGTTTGATAAATCGTATAAACATGAGATAATTAACTTGTCTTGTTCTTTTTCAACAAAAATTATCAAATTAATCAGTTTATTTTTTTAAATTAAACAAAACAAACAAATCAATGTCAGAAAACAAAACTAATCAATTTTATAAAAACGAATGAATGAACCCTATTACCCGCAGGCCGCAGGTTTTACGACGGGGGGTAATATGCTTCGGCACATCCCGCTTAAAATAGCTAACAACAAAATTAATAGGTTATTTATAAAATTATGTATTAGTTCTGTGACGAAAAAAGAGGATTTAAGTTTGTTTTATTCGTGAGGTAGATGAAGCAGCGAACACATTTTACCACGAAGCAGGTCCTGCCCTACACATATCGATATTTTATTAACTTTAATACAACTGCTTAAGTGTTTCATGTAGGATGAACAAATACAAAAAACAACCACTAAAACGTTAGTTCTACCATGTTGAATTAGAGTTTTAATTTATTTTATTTCTTATTTTAAAATGATTTAGTAAATAAATTTATTTATTTGAAAATAAAAACCGATTAGGTATTTATTTATTTAATTAATAGACCATGTCAACCAGTCACCCAGTACACTACGGAGTTAGTGAGAACTGTGAGTAGTAACACAATCTGACGCAAGAAGTCGATAGAATATCATGAATTAATTTCAGGAGAATCAATAATTCATCTGCATATGAATTTTGATATTTTCGAGACATAAGAGCAGTTAGAATGACTAAACTAATCTGTTAATCGTTAATTGTTGCTAAGCTTATAAGTAAAATAATTTGCTAGTTTGATATGATTATTATTATTTTTTAAATGAAAATAAATAGACAACAACATATTAAAAATAAAAATAAAAACATAGAAACTCTGTTCACCTCCACATCTTCATAGCGACCACGACAGGTTTCTTCCAATCTCCATCTAATTATCTCCACCAGCCAATTTCATCGGGAAGTTCATATAAATATGAGTGGTCCGACTAATCTTTCCAGTACCACATCCAGGAATCTTCCATGTGAGTTTTCTGTGTAATAAAACAGCTGAAGTGCTTGGGTAGTAGTAACCCGCTTTTCAATGACGAAAAAGTAAATAATTAAATTTTTTTTATTTTGTAGAAATCCTGATTCAATTTCCTTCTTTTCCCCGTCAAATATGGTGGCTATTTAATTACTTAATTAATTACTTAATTAATTAATTAATGTATTACAATTTACTTATGTAATGCTAAATCTTTTTTTGCCACTTCAGGTACGATTTCTAGCGTTCACCTTTGTTTTACTTCTGACAATTGCGGCCACTCTGTCGTGGGCAGTAGAACGGGACAGCTCTTCCAACGGCCACCTGACAAGGACAGCAAGATCGGCTGATTCCAACAATGAAGACCTAGTTCACACCTTGCACAACTTCGACAAAATAATTAACGATCTAACCATGCATTATAATGTTCTCAGCAGACCGAGGTCTTATAGCTTTGTAACATTAATTTTAATACTTAAAAACCGTCAAACTTATTAATAGCAATGTTTTTAGATGAACACGCTCGTTAATTTGACGTTAACTTGATGAACATGTTCGTAGATATGTTCATCAAGTTAACGTCAACGTTACGAGTTTATTAATCAAATTCGTAAACTCGATGAGCACGTTCGTAGCTCTGACGTTAACTAGATGAATACGTTCAAAGATTTGACGACTTTAAGATCATGTTCGTAGCTCTGACGTTAACTAGATGAACCCGTTCGTAGATACGACGTTAACTTTAAGAACATGTTTTCAGGTTTGGCAAGCGAAGCCCCCAAGAAGGGAGAACAGCATTGGAAATTTCGAACGACTTGAGACGACTTGTATCACAGTTAGCAGAGCAGAAAAAGTTATACGAAAGTTGAATGGTTGAAACGAACTATAAACGGAGACGAATGTGCACAATAAAATTAAATTTATGAAATTTGTTTTGAAAACTTTAAAATTCTGTTCAATAGATAATAAATGTTGAAATATAATTTTATTTTCATAAATTCAAATTGTTTTTTTAAATAAGAATATGCAACAAGAAATGATTTTGTTTTGTAATTAAAACAAATTTGCGTTTATTAGGAAATGGTTACCAATTAATCAATTGAAACTAAAATATGTTAATAATATGTTAATTCTTACTCGGTGTTAAGGGTTATAAATTATATTAAATGATTAAATTTCCTCTCGTTTGTGAAAATGAAAGTGAATTGATTTTAACAACAGTTCTGTGCATTTTCTGTTAGATTATAAAAATCTTTATTTGTGGTACCAACTCAGTCCAAAAGTTGGAAACGGCGAGATATGAAAGCAGAAGAAAATAACTTAGAAACGAAACAGGCACGAACTGTAATGTCGGTTTCAGTTTGTAGCTTCTTAAAATCAATGTAAACATTTGAAAATATATAGTGCATAATGTTATGACATAAAATAATATTTAACAAGTTAGCCGTTAAAAACCAGTTTTTTAACAAATCTCCAATATTTCTGGATTTGCCGGCTTTTTATTTACTGCAAAGAAATTTTTTTAAATGATTTTTTTTAAATTTATACATGTAAACCGTTATTTTATTGTATTTGATTTGTTTTAAAACATAGACACTCATTATTTTTAATTAAAAATATTTTTTAAACTTTTCAAACTTTAATAGAATGCATTGTCACGAGGTACATGCCTATATTTCAAATTTCAGCTCGATCGGGTGACGGGAAGTTAGTTAATTTTCACCTTCAAGGTTTGCAAACATTTAAGCAAAACAGGCCCTTAAACAGTTACTGACATTTATGGACAAGAACCAAAAAAATTAATGTTTAGTTCTTGAGACATCCTCGAATCCATAATTTATTCCAAATTCTCCAGTCAACCAGAACACCATTTCTCATGGTTACTTCCGATTGCCTCGGGCCACAGCCACAGGCTTTTCGTTTTTCTCAATCAGTAGGCAGTTTCAGAAATCGTCATTGAAATATGATACATGATTTCTTCTGCATATATTTAATGCTGCCGGTTATACGAAACATTTTGTTGGAAAACAAAATTTGGAAAAATATTTTACTTTGACATAACGAGTAAATTGAAATAATTTAATTGCTGAGAGTTCTGAAAATATCAATTGAAGAACAAAACATTAAACAATGGAAATATCGACAATTTTTTTAAAATAATAATTTATAGTTTTTTGCACCAGGTGTTTTAAGATTTTAACAGCAGTAGGTAGGATACTTTTAATTACATCCTCTCGTGGATCACAGTTTGATTCTTTTAACTTTACCCTCCTCTTTTATCCAGGCATGGGACTGGCTCGCAATTAGAAAAACGGCGTTTAAAATCTGGCTGGGCTGATCAAATTATTAAATAAACAATACAAAAGAAACAAACCACAGCAATTTTCAATCAATTGAAGCAAGGAAAATAGCCACCATTTAAAATGTTTATTTTAATTTAGAAGGCAAAAAATTACTACTTCATTTTTTATTTCTTAAACATTTTTAAGCTCATAATGTAATCATCAAATTATAGTTGATCTAAATTATCTAGCTTAATATTATTTCTGAATTTTCAGTATACGTGAAGTCGATGATGTGTTCTGCGTGTGATGGCCTATTAATTTCAGCATAACTTCGATGATAATGGCAAACTACCAATCACCTCAAACTTATTGCTCACCAATATTTAATTCCAATAATTTTACTTTTTGTTTTTGCATACAGTTTTATTGCATTGATTTAATGTTTTTTTTTGTATCATGCTATCTGTAAGAGATGCAAATTAAAACACAATTTAGTAAGAGTTTCTTAACAATCTGTTTTGTACGAATGGAATAGAGGACTACCTTAGTCCAGCGTGCATACTCTAGAGTTGCTCACTCAGTGTTTGATCGAGAATTTGTCGAAGTTGCCAGTTTTATTTGTTTATGTTCTTGTTCTGTTCTAAATGTTCTTGTTCTATTTTATGTGTTTTCAGTTTATTTTACTTCTTCTTCTTCTAATCTATGTGTTCTTGTTCTATTCTAAATGTTTTTGTTCTATTCTAAATGTTCTTGTTATATTTTACGTATTTTCAGTTTATTCTACTTGTTCTCTTTTTATTCTTCGTGTTCTTGTTCTATTCTATGTGTCCTTGTTCTATTCCATGTGTTCTTGTTCTATTCTAAATGTTCTTGTTCTCTTCTAAATGTTCTTGTTCACTTCTAAATGTTCCTATTCTATTCTAAATGTTCTTGTTCTATTTTACGTGTTATCAGTTTATTCTCTTATTTGTGATTCTATTCTACACGGTTTTCTTTTATTCTACATGTTTTCGTTTTCTATTCCACCTTGAGCAGGTCACATATATCATCATTATTATCCTTTTACAAAAATTTTCCCCCAATGTTTTCTTCATGCCGACTTTTCCACATTTCATCCACAAGATCGTAAACAAGAGATCAAACATCTTCTGCCACAACAGGCATAGCATTCTGTTGAAAATGTCATTAAGTGATTATTATCTGTTAACGGACATTTTGTGGAGTGTGCTTATTTAATTTTCCACCAACTCTGCAGGCCGCTACAAAAATATCATAACTTTTAGTCTAATTTTTGTAGTTTTCAATTTTTATTTAAACATTTAAAAACCAGAAAAGTAGTTTACTAACATTTTAAAATGTGTACGCTACTGATATTACATTGCTTACAATTCCCCACTCTGACCACAACATATACTGCCCCCCTGTTACCATAAAACATACACTCCCCCCTGTAGTCAGTGGTTACAATCAATGATGCTTTCCCAAAATTTTACCAGGGGGTTCGCATTTGCAGTGAATATTTCCTAACGTTTTTTTAAATTAATATTTCCATTGAAATATTATTTGGCAAAGTAACACACTAGCTGATGAATATATTAAACTATCAGAAAAAAAAACTATTTAACGTATTTATTTTTATTTTGTTTACTAATTGGAAAAGACACAAAATTATTTAAATGAACTGGAATTCTGAAATTTCATATATTCATACATATTATTATAAAGTATTTCCAAATAGCTACTTGGTTTTCACGATATTCTTTCGAGTTGGAGTTTTCGCTCTGCTATCGTCTGCAGAGTTACCTATGGTCAGGCGCGGTCCTACCATTGGGGATGCTGGGGATGCACCCCCGACCAGCTTCAGAGCTCAAATTTTTTAAATGAATAAATACAGTTAAACATACACCAAACAGCCCCCGCCAAACACCAACTATCTATCTAAACTAGAGCATCAGCAATGCGTAATTAATATCTCATTACTATACCTAAGTAAGATATGATTGACCAACCGAAGGCGATTAATGCCCTGCCAACTAGCATCTTATAAATGAGAATATCCAGCTAAGGCGATTCTCATTTGGTTTTCAGTTGTTTTCGGGTTTTCTATTCTTTGTTGTTTGCTGGCATTATTCGTTCTTAACAATTTTTAAGAAAAATTGAAATTTAACGAGTTTAGAACACTAGATTTTCCATATACCTATATTAATAGAAAAAGGAAAATACCCACTGTCTTCTGTGAAGTCTAAAGGTGGTAAAGCACTTAATTTGTTTTTCACAAATCAATATTTTTTATTAATTTAACTGCGCTAACTCTAATTATTGTGTTGGAGATGTCAAGCAAAAATCTTGAACTTCCAGCAAAAAAATGCGCTGCAAAACCTTCACTAGGATTACGTCATTCTTTAAATTGGGACCCACTGAGCATTGAGAATACTAAAGTTCTAGTCAAACTTCAAACCCTGAACAACAGGATTGTTATTTATCTACTCGTTCTATCAAATTCTCGACAAACGAAAATACATTTGAGTCGAACTTGACCAACAAAACTGTCAAATTTTCGTTTCAAACCTAACACTCTTTGAATATTGCATTTGCGTTCACTGAGATTGAAGGGGAGTGCATGTTCGTCATTCTATAGACACATTAAACAAGTTAAAATTAGGCTAAAGACATATCTTTTTAATAAGTTTTTTAATTAGCAGATGCTGCTGAACTGCCCGACATTGCGAAAGAATTGTTTTTTATTTTTATAAGGACACGATATAAATGTTATTTTGTATTGTATTTGTATGGAGATTGAATAGGAACATACACATTTCTTATGCCTAAAACGCAATTTTCTTACAACAAACTTATTACTTGATGATAACTTTAAAATCTATAAAAAATATATAAGACTCCCAATCAACAATAAATTTATCATCCCCCCACCAGAAAATCCTGGAACCACGCTTGCCTATGGTTTCTCAACCCAACCAACTTATTACTTAGGAAACTGCTATCCAAGTGTTCAATGGGTGACCAATTAAGAGAAAGCATAAGCAGAAAGCAGAGGAGGCGGAAAGCAAATGCCTCCCAACTTTCGTGCATCCATAATTTTCGGACAATCAGGGGTATGAGATAAAATCAAGAGCAAAGTTTTGGTAATAGTGGCTTGCCCACACAACTGACAATAAGATTAATTAAAAGTAATTTTTTCTGGTTAACAGGGGGTTCGCACAAACCATAGCATTTACATCAGGGGGTTCGCGCGAACCCCTGCGAACCCCCAGGAATGCACTACTGGTTACAATGCATACTGCCCCCCAAATACGACCACAGTGCACACACCTATCATTTCTGACGTAAACCTTTCGATCGTTTTCCGGAGCGTTCAATATGGCAAGTTAAATATTCAAAATAAATTTGGGTTTTTTTTAATATTAGTAACTGCAACACGAAGAATTGAAGACAAGTTGTTTCTTTAATCTCACAATTACTTTTACTTTTTCTTCATGGCGACAATTATAAGGAAGAACTATTTTGAGCAAGAAGATAATTGTTATCCGACGAAAGAAAAGTTAACATTTTTTTCTTTTTTGAAACGACAAAAATTATCATTGTTTTACTAATTATTTATAATTATTGTTTTAATTTCAATACGAGATCCGCTGGTTGGAAGAGTAAAGACGTGAACGGTTCTCGCAACTTCAGAATATCTTCAACCTTAAAAGATTTGTTTTTCGATTGTTTTCAGCGTTATTTCTGAATTATAAAAAAAATATTGAACAAAACAAACAAACCAACCAACCTTGCCAGCTTCTGAAAATAAGATGATATTTTTATGATTTATTTCAGTAACGCACCAATCGCAGACATTATCACCAGTTGAATTGGGCGCTTTCACAGGTAAATCACACTGGCTAACAATTCCGCCAGCGAATATGTTTCTAACCTGACAGGATATCATTGAACAGATGTATTTCAATGATAATAATAATAATAGGATATCATTGAACAGATGTATTTCAATGATAATAATAGTTGGCTTAGCAACCATCAAGTCATAACAATTGTAAAATTAACACCTACCTGCATGTGATCATTAGATACATCGAGACCGAATTCTCGTAATAGCATTGCTGTCGATGAAGGAAGGGCGTTGAATTTGTGTTTTATGAGAACGACTTTTGCAAGTGGGGTTCTTAATATTCTAATGACATTCTTTTTTGAATTTTTCAGTTTTTTAAAGGTTTTTAAATAGTTTGTCGGCGTGTCGATTTCGACATCGTTAACTGAAACCAACTGGTCTCCGAGGTGGAAGAAATTCGGTGGGATGAACAGCTTTGCCATCAGCTGTTCATTCCAGCCTGCAATCCTTTAAAAAGGAAATAACTTCAAGTTAACTGATGTGATAAAACGTGCAATATCAAGTAAAAACAAATCCACGTGTATACTCACCACAGTCTACTGGACGCTTCGACTAAATTAAGAAGTTTGTGAATCTTAAACGATTGGCAGATCAACAGTTCGAGAGGATATTTCTTTTCAATGTCATGAGCAAGTCTTAAAGAAGTGACAATCATATTTGAACCAAGGTTGATGTCGGGCACGTGATTTTTCAGAACTGTTTTGCTCGTCAACAAGACTGATAGACTCGTCGATGTGTTCGCTTCTGAGTGAATTCCAGCAACACCTCCATTAGTCATTCTTCTTTGGAGGTTTTTCTGACGATTTTTAATTTCTCCAGAAGAACAATTTGCAGAGCTTTCGTATCCCACAGCAGATAAACTCTTCTGCAAACCAGCAGCTCTAGAGTTTGGGAATTTTCTAAGTAAATTATTCGATTCAGTTGTGTCATCTGTCTGAGTGACTTGTGGATATTTTTCAAACTTCACGATGGTTACTTCGTTGTTACTCGTTGATGGAGCAACTTCAACGACCTGTTCATCTTGCTTCTTTTCTTTTAATAATTTTTTGTCGACGGTTTCGGTGAAATATAAATTCGTAGATTCGATTGAAAATAGTACTTCGTTTCTCCTAGTTTCATCACCATCGGGAATGTCTGTGTGACGCGTAGTTGAGCCATCACCATCTACGTCGTAAACAAAATCCGTGTATGACATCACTGAAAACGGTTCCGTCATCTTAACTCGACTAGGAGTATTAGGGAGGACATATTCATCCGGTGAGTTCTCAGCGTTTGAACTATCGAGGGATGAGTGTGGCGGTCCAAGGGATGAGTGTGGGGGTCCAAGGAATGATTGTGGGGGTCCGAAACATTCGTGCGTCACGTTTGAGTACACCCTGGGCGACATGCTCAAGTATGCAGTATCCCAATTATCTTTCGTGTTTTCATAGTCATGACACTTCTCTTCGCCGTTTATTTCGGGCTCGCTGCGAGATTCTATTTCTGGCGTTGGAACTCGTTGGCGAGGATCTTCTTCTTCTTCTTGAGGCTTCGATTTTTTTATGGTCACTAGAGAGTATACGTTGTTGCCACCTATCGACTGAACATTCGTTAAATTACTTTTTTTTTATAAACATGTACATATATTTTATTTATTTTTAAAAACTTGACATAGAAAAATATCTAATAATATAATTCATTAAAGTTCTGAAAAATATCCTACATCAAGGATCTCCAGATGTCTAAGGTTTTGTTCTATTGCTCTGCACCACTCGTGCATCAGGGTTCTGAAATAAATTGACACATTTAAGTGGCCAATTAAATCACCCTGCAAATAGTTTATATTTCAAGAGAAATGCAAGCATAGAAAGTGAAAGTGGGACGTCCGTTTAGAACAAACAACAAACTTGTGATGTCATTCGCGGACCACCAGCTGTATAAAGGTCAAAAATTAGTCTAGCAAATCGAATCCAAAATAATTAAAAATTGAAGAAAATTAGCGCTTATTAACTGAATTTTGTTGTTATTGAAATCATGCTAAATAGTTAAATAGTGACAATTAACCAATAAACTGTAATTTCAGGCTTTTACAAATGTAGTTCAACGCTAATTAAATAGATAGCAATAAGTAATAGAAAACGTTAAAAGTTTTAGCATCATAAATAAAAATAATAATTTTATTCAGCAAAAAAGTTAATTTTTTTGTTAAGAGATGGGTAGGCTAACCTAAACGGCGTTGCCTAGGGTTTTCAGGGTTTTTTATCGTTTTCTATTGCTCCCGTTTCGTTCCCCGTTGCTTTCCCGCTTCCGGTCGCTTTCCCGTTCTCATATTTCTAAATGGTAGTATGCGGCAATACAGAGAGGTCGACTAGCAGCCTAAGAGGGGCGTGGCTGAACGCTCTGCTTTAGATATTTATGATTGCTATTCTCAATGTGGCACTAAAAATCTATAGAACAGAGAGACGAGCTGGTTTTATATATGTTATTATAAATAACATATATAAAACCAGCTATATTAAATCAGCTACATATAATATGGTCGCTTTTTCTTTATGTGGTTTCAACTTAAATTTCAATGTGTTTCATCCGTCAATAGCCGTATTAATTTTTTAAGTGAAAGTCGATTAAGCTTAGCTCCTATTCAATGTTTCTGTCTAAACAAAACTTATAATTATTTCTGATTTTTAACTCAACTGTTTCAATTTTTATAATATTTAATTTATTGTTTTAACATAGGGTTCTGAAGATGGCTTTATATGGTTGAAAATGGCCATAGTTAATCATGATTGTTTTATTATTTATCTATTTTTTAACTAATAATTTCTTCGATTACAATTCTCGTCATTTCAAATGGATGAAAAGGGCTTTAAAAGAACATTTTTACTAGTGGATAATAATGTTAATAGTAATAATAACATGAATGTGAAGTCAAGGCATTTTACGAATTATAAGTAAGTTTTATTCTAATTTACTCAAACTAACTTTGTGGAAACTAACTAATGTGGAATTGAGTGCGATTTACGTCTAGCCAAATAAGCCACGATTTACGTCTAGCTACATAAGCCACGCCCCTCGTAGGCTGCTAGTCGACCTCTCTGTATTGCCGCATACTACCATTTAGAAATATGCTTCCCGTTCCCGCTCACGCTTGTTATCCCATTCCCGTTCCCGCTCGCACTCATTTTCTTTTAACGTAAAATATATTTGCTTAAAGCTGCTTGAAGCCTTCAAACGTTGTTTCGTAAACTAAATTTAAATTTTATTACGCAATTACCTTTGATGGTCGTACAAAGGCACTTTTGACCTGGAAAGGATTTTTTGGCTCCCCCTGAGGATGGAAGTAGGGAGTCCAAACCATTTTCACTTTCTTCCCCTGTATGAGAACTACCTCCTAGCAAAATTTCATCAAGATCGCTCCAGCGGTTCAGATTTCTATAAGGGGCAAACAAACAAATAAATTCACAAACATTCATTTATATATATATATATATATATATATATATATATATATATATATATATATATATATATATATATATATATATATATATATATATATATATATATATATATATATATATATATATATATATATATATATATATATATATATATATATATATATTGTTACGATATCACCAAATCGTATAACGGGCTCAATAGAATGGTTTTGCAGTTTTATTGGAAAATAATAAATGAAGCTTTGTTAAGGCTAGTTATACCTTCTCGTCTATTAATAATGTCCATAATAGTTATTCCAAGTCCTTTAACGTCTATCAATGGAAAACCTATCATAAAAACAGCGATTTTACATTATTACCCCCTTCTTAATTCTGTTCGTCCCGAACAGCATAGTCGCTTTTGAGAAATGCGACTCGGCCACGAACACCGAAATACCTTGATCTTTACTCGTGGCTTTGACCGCAATTCGCAAACAACATGGTCAAGTCTCTTGACCGTTTGACACAGTTTCTTCCAGTCCTTCTTTGGCTCATCAACAGAGTCTTTCTTTGGCTAATCGTCGCCATTTCTGCACGGTTCATCACAGCCTTTTTTGCATGCCTCGTCCTGAACATCTTTGCACAGTTTATCGGAATTGTCTGCTTTTTCTTCTTCCTTCACATCTTTTAGATCTTTCTCAAGAAACTCTTCAAAAGGTTTTTCTAAAACACGTCGTTCCATAAATCCAATAAATCCCTTCATCAAACTGTTTTTTGATTTTACAATGACTCTTAGTCTATCTGATCTAGGATCCTCTGTGGATTCATCTGATTTAAAACCCTCGGTACCGTTCTCTGTTCTTGTCTCATCTTTTCCAGAGTTTTTGCTTGCTGCATTGCTATTGTTGTTTTGGAGAAGTTCATCGCCATCATGTTTGTTTTCTTCCAAGCTACAATCGAACGTTTTCTTTTCACATTCCAACTCGGCTCTTTCGTCGGTGTCAACTTTCGTATCGTCCAGCGGATCTTTCTTCAAATTACCGCCATCGTCTCTCAAATCAGTGTCTTCTTTTTTTGTCAAGTTAACTTTGACGTATTTTTCCATTGGACTTTCGTCCGTTTCTAAATCCTCGGTTGCTTCATCCGAGTCAGATTCTTCACTAAAATCTGACCCTGAATATTCGGTGCCGTCGTCTGTTATGGAGGCTTCCGTTTCAGAACTGTCGCTGTATGGATGAAAGCCATAGTTGTTATTGCCATAATTATAATAATCATCGTCACTTTCATCCTCATCGTTTTGCATTTCGTTTTCAACATTCTTCTTATCTTCTTTAGTTTGGTTTTTGACGTCCAAACCGACTGTATCACTGTCACCATCTTTGCATGGTTCATCTTGAGCATCTTTGCAGGGTTCCTTATCATGACCGTCTTTGACAGGCTCATCATCATGACCCACCTGACTTGTGCAGTCTGTACGGCCGTCATCCATCACATGCTCTGAGACACAGCTGGTGGACTCCAGTTCAAATTGGGTTTCGCCGCAGCAACCAACATCACCAGCAGCCCGCTGGTCCAGAACCGTGTCCACCACTGCCTCAGCCAACCCTGCGACCAAACTCTCAACAGTTGTACCGGCTGCTGGTACTTTGTTTCCGTGGCCAAGAATCATTCCTTCTCCTGTCTTCCCATGTGCTGCCATGTTTTCTCTCGCTCGTTGTCTTTCTTCCTCCAGCAATTTGTTTTTTAATTTCCTTCGCTTGACCACAGCTTCCTCGTCAATATCGAATAGATATTCGTCGTCGTCAGGCCCATAGCCCTCATTCACTAACGCGGCTAAGAGGCGTTCCATAAGTTCGTCCTTTTTACCTGTATCGCTCAGGCCACGTTTCTCCAGCTCGTCTTTCATTTCACTCGCCCAAAGCTCATCCAATGATTTCAAAACCATTCTTGTATCCTACTTCTGATCACCAATGTTACGATATCACCAAATCGTATAACGGGCTCAATAGAATGGTTTTGCAGTTTTATTGGAAAATAATAAATGAAGCTTTGTTAAGGCTAGTTATACCTTCTCGTCTATTAATAATGTCCATAATAGTTATTCCAAGTCCTTTAACGTCTATCAATGGGAAAACCTATCATAAAAACAGCGATTTTACATTAATATATATATATATATATATATATATATATATATATATATATATATATATATATATATATATATATATATATATATATATATATATATATATATATATATATATATATATATATATATAGACTAGCGATGTTACCTGGCGTTGCCTAAGGTTTTTTTGAGGTTTTTCTATTGTTTTTCTCTCGCTCTCTTTTTTTTTTCTCTCTCTCTCTCTTTTTCCCTGGTTTTCTCTTTCTCTTTTTTCTTTTCTTATTCCTCTTTCGCTCCCGTTTCCTTCCCCGCTTGTTCTTCCCTTCACGCTCGCTTTCCCGCTCGCTTTCTGTATTTCTTCAGATTTAGAAATAGGTTGGGCTGACCTATGGTTTGGGTCGGGCTTGGTTGGGTTCAATTTTTTTGGCACATGTGTGGGTTGGGTTGGGTTGAAAAAAAAAATAAGAAGACAAGGGAAAAGTAAAAAACTTCGCTTTTTTAAGTCCTTTGTAATTTTGTAATTCGGCGGCTACTAATTATTTTGTAAATTATTTTTTTATGATAGTGAGTCTACAAAATAGAAAAAAGTGACCACAGCCTTCTAAATACTTGATATGTGAAGTATGTGAGGATTGAAAATTTATGAAACTTTAGAATCGATATGGAATAAACAAGTTTTTATTAAAAAGTTTTTAATTAAAAAATTAAATAACGCTTTTTTATATAAATTTAAAATTGATGGTTCATTTCTGTACAGAAAATTTGTATTTTTTAATTTTTCAAAGCTTTAATCAATTTTATTCTATAATTCATTCAAATTTTGTCTAATCGATCTGAAAGTTTAATTGAATATAAAGTCCGAAACGAAAAATCAACTCACCTAATTTCAGCTTAATTGGGTAGCGGGAAGTGGGGGTTTTCTAAGGTTCAAAAAGTACCAACGAATGACTCGAGCAAGTAAACAAGCAAAGACGATAAAATTTATATAGAAAGTTTAACAAATTTTTAATTTAAAAAATCATTTTAACTGCGGGTTGGGTTAGAAAATTTAACTTTTCAGGTGAGTCGAGCTGGGTTGGGTCGCCCAAAAATGGACTAATGTCCATCTTTGTATTTCATACCAAAGCGTTTAAAATTTGTAAATACTTCACCTTGTTTTAGTTGCTAGGGACAATCGCTTATCTTTGAGGACGATTGTAAAAACGGGATCGTTTGATGCTGGATGTTTTTGACTCGGCAGGACGTAGAGGCAATCCCGGATCTCAACTGAGCCATCAGGCACGCCGGAGAATATCCTTTCTTCGTTCAAATAGTAATCCAGAAACGGTATGTGACGATTCAAATTTCCAAACACGAACCACAATTTCTCAGGTTTCTGTAGGCATGAGAACAGCTTCAATAAAAGTGTAAAAATCTGTTACAAAAAACATTGGCTTACTTTAAATGAAGATCCCAACTTTGAGCATTTAGGTAACTTTACAAGATATCCTTGCTTGATGATCACCTGATGAAACGTACTGCGCCTAGAAAGTGCTATCGCAGAAGTCGGTCTGGAAGGTTTTGCAGATCTAATTTGATTTTCCATACTTCAAATAATAATTAAAACAGACGCGGCTTTATAAGTTTCTTGGTTATTGACAAAAATATAAGCTCGAGCTTCAACTGCTGAGACGACGACATAATAATTACCAACTAATTATAATAATATATAACTCGTTAAAGGCCTGAATGGGCTTTAAGCTCAATACTTCCTTCTCTGCGAAAACCAGCTGTATACAAGCAAGTGAATGCTGAGGCAGGTCCGCCACACATTATGCTAATTTTTTAAAGTTTTTATCGTATAGGTGAGCGCAACAGGGAACTTTTACGCGATTCGCTTTATACTAAGGGAATATTTATAGTCTTACATATGCTGCTATATATATACAATTTATCATACGTTTAGTTTATTACAAACTGCGTTTTTCGTAACTTGAGAAATAACGTCTTCCTTTTTTCAAGAAATAATTTTTACGTTCATTTCCTCGCATCCGGTTATTTTGGATATTTCCGTTTTGTGTTTTTTTTAACATATTTTTATGGAGTTTTTTTGTACATCTCCAACTCCATATGACTGGCCGCTTCAGATTAATCAAAAAAAGATTAAAAAACACTTTAAAAACATTAAATAAAAAACACCATTTGCGCTTTTAATCATCATGAACTGCTTAATTAATTTAAAATATGCGCTTGTGTCATCTACAAGGTGGGCCAAAAAAAAGCCAGACGGTTTTTTATAATCAAATAAAATTATCTCAAATTTAGAAAAATTATTTTCAAATGAAAAAATATTACCTCGATGATCTTACTTACTAACTCTAATCATTATGTCGTTATTAAGTTAATTTCCGGTCGCCATTTTTTACTTTTAGACAAAACAAAAAATGTAATAATTAAAGAACATATTATAGGACCGTCTCACTTTTTTCGACCCACTCTGTAGACTTTGTGCAAAATTAAAAACGGCTGAAATTGAATCAGAAGACCTAATGAAACAAGTAAAGGAAAAACGAGTTTTTCAACACAAACTTTGATTTCAAATACACTCGATTTAGAAATACGAAAGATGTTTTTTTTTAATTGAATCATGTATTGTCATCCAGTATAAAGCTATGCTGAAAGCTTCAGCTTCCTAGCTTCCTAGTCAAATAGCTGGTTAAATTTTACTGGCAAGATTTGCGTACAGAGAAAGCCACCCACACACACACAAACAAACAGAGATTGTAACCTAAATAAAAGTTTGTAAAAATTAAACCCATTAAGAAAATCAATTTTTACCGTCAATTTCGAACCTATTAAAAAATAAACGAGAAAGCCTAGCGATGATTCCGAAAGTCTTCTTGGTTGGTTGTGAAAGTTTGTCTGCCTGGAATGTTCTGCACTTTACAAAGCTATGAAATAAAGCCGACTTTGTGGACTCTTAAGTCTTGTTAATGTCTGCATTCTTTAGCGGACAGAGTAAACTGCGAAGCAGAATTGATTTATAATATTGTCGGTTGTAAAACCGAAGTAAACATTTTATTATTTACTTGAATATTAGGAAATAAAAACATCATCATGTCTATGGCTTATTTATGACCTACAGAGATGCTGATAGACATCGTCGTAAGCAATTTATGTCTTTATTCACATATTTTTAAAAATAAAATTTTTTTTAATAATGCCAATTTTTTAATTTTCTGATAAGAATTATTTTCTTTTATTTTGACAATTTGAAACTTTGTTTTTCATTTTTAAATAAATAAATGTTCGTTCATAGTCTTAGGCTTCTGGTTTTATAATCATTTATTTGCTCTGTCTGCTTACACTACGAATGGGGAGCATCAATCAGACAAACACAACACACCATTCATACTCTCTATGGCCAGTCATACCTACACCTTGGTTTTGAACTTTCTGATTCCACCATTACTAGACCAATTAATCTTTCTTGGGGGTTTCATTTCCATGAAAAAACCAATTTTTCATATTCCATATTTTAATAAATGGCTTCCATAACGTGTGCCACATAATAGAAAGTGTTAAGTGCGGCACTTTTTTTCTTAACCACATCTACTTTAGAAGTTTACATTTGCATATATATATACATATAGCAGAATAATTTAGCTTAGCCGGTAGCGTTGTATGCATTAGTTAATGATTTTAATAATAAAATATATATTCTGATTTGAATATTAAAATTTTCAAAATATAAATTATTTGTTTACATCAAGTTTATATATCTGCTTCATTGCCGTCTAGGGTTAATTTCTTCATTTCTTCAGGTTTCGAGGGCGTTCTATTCATTTGAATTAAAAAGTTCAACCAGCCAAGTTTTTTTAAAGACAAGTAAATTTTGAAAATTATTATTTTTTAATTGTTAAAGCAATTTGTTAATAGAAATTTTAATTGTAAAAATTAATATATTTGTATTTTTTTTTAAATTTCGGTTTATCTTCAAGCCATTGATGACTTGAAATATGCAATTTTCTTGTCGCACTTTGTGAATTTCACAAACGACTTATGTTCCTACAACTAATTTTCTTTTCTACTGCTCTTTATAACTTTAAAGATTACATCTCCACAAAAGGTATCAGCATAAAAATCAAACTCCAACGTCGATAAGCATAATCAACAGAGGATAGCAGGACATCTACCCAATTCAAGTTATTACGGATCAGATATTCTCTATGAACGATGTGCTGCTCATTCCTTGATTTTCGTTTAATTCCAGCAAACATCCAATTCTCCGTGACGAAGCACGTTCAGTGAAGTGAAGTAGCCCAGTTCTCAATGCGTATCGTTTTGCCCGTATTAATGATTAGTCGAGTGTATCCAACCTCTCTTAGAAAATGACTATTCAAACGAAAAAGCTTCATATTGGATGAGCCGCTCACCTGTGTGGCATACCTGGCTACCGTTTGCAGTCAAGCTTTCATTTAGAACCGACGTAGACGTGCTAAAAAAGAACTTTTTAAAACACTGAACTTTTAATTGGTAGTTTTGTCATTTGGTGAGACTGGTTACAGTTACTCTAGTCAGCTGCATTGGAACTTTTATCACATTCTTACAGATCTTTCGTGGTGCAAATACACGCCTGAGTAGCATCGTAAAGTCTGGACAGGTTGTTCAACTCAAAAAATTTAGAATGGTTTGTTTGCATGCATGTATAAATGGTTAAAGGCATATCATGACCAAAGTTTTAATTTCGTATTATTTTTCATTTCTTTTATCGACGCTTTGATCATGTAGCTAGTAGTAGCTACCCTTCTCTTTAAAACGGATATCTTACCTACAGGGTGCTGCTATCTGGGGCATTCTCCAAGACTCTCTTAAATATGATTTGGCGCCATAAAATATTTCTAAAAAGAAAATTATTAAAAATTCATTAAAACAACGAATATTTATTTTAATAAAATATTCCAAATAAATTCTCGTTTGTTTGAAATTCTCAATTAATATCGGCGTTAAGCTCTCTCAATCTCTTTCTTTTTTCTTCTCTTTGTCTCTCTTTAATCTTCTTTTTTAATCTATTTCTCCTTTTTATTCTTTTTTTTTGTTTTAAATGTCTCTCTTTCATACTCTCTCTCTCGAATGAAAACTTCCTTATTAGGAACCTGGATGAGTGGTATTAGTGCCAACCGTATGAAATGCAATCGATGAGCAATCAAACTGAAGAGCTTCGTGCGATGAATAACAACTTTTTTTTTCTGCCACTTTTTAAAACGAATACAAAAGTATCTGCTTGCTTTACAAAACCAACAAACGTTTTCAGCTCTCTAAAATTCTTCATTTTTTCAAATAATATTTTTAGAGCGTGCATTTAATATTTTATTTTTATTACTTGCGTCATTTTCCACATTTTTTTCTAGAAAATCTTAGTTATTTTTTAAGTCAATTTAATCTTTTCGTGACGAATGAATTTATTTTTGAAAATTATCAACAATTTATACAAACTTTCCAGTTATTTTTTCTTGCTTAAAAGTCTCTTTTAATCACAGAAAAAGCCTAAACAAATTAATTGTGCTGATATCACCGTAACTACATTTGTAATTCAAGTTTTGATAGTTTTTTTTCTTTCAACTTATTTTATCACGCCAATAAATCTAAAAACAAATTCACCTAATTAAATCGAAGTCTTTTCAAAATATGTGTGAGCAATCAATCGTTGGTCGGCCCGACACGGCGTGGCAAGGCACGGCACACCAGTCCCCCCCCCCCCCCCGGTTCGACCCAGCGGCATTATCTACTCGTTAGTTGCAGGGAGCAGTCGGAATATATTTTGAAATTTGAATGAAGAAAAACAACGAGAAGATTTTTTTTTAAAAGTAAGAAGAATAGCAGCATAAATGTTTGAGAATTTTCATTCCCTTTCTCTTATTTACGAAAGACCCGGGTCGCAGCAGCTGATATATTACAGCTGGAGAATTGCTGCCGCGTTGCTATTGTTTTACAATGGAAGGACGAGAGAGAGAGAGAGAGAGAGAGAGAGAGAGAGAGAGAGAGAGAGAGAGAGAGAGAGAAAGAGAGAGAGAGAGAGAGAGAGAGAGAGAGAGAGAGAGAGAGAGAGAAAGAGAGAGAGAGAAAGAGAGAGAGAGAGAGAGAGAGAGAGAGAGAGAGTGAGAGAGAGAGAGAGAGAGAGAGAGAGAGAGAGAGAGAGAGAGAGAGAGAGAGAGAAGAGAGAGAGAGAGAAGACACGGCGAGATGAGCTGGAAAGAGAGGGAGTTACGTTTAAACGGATACGCAGCGTGTAGACAATGGGAAGTGACAAAATAGGAAGGACTCCACCTTTGACAAGCAGTACAGAGTTAGGTTAGTCTCGTGTCTCAGCGATATTGTTGAGTTACTGTCGGTGGATTTCTGGAAAAAAGTTTGCTTCAATATGTTCGATTAATATCGCGTACACAGGAATGCATGTGAGCCAAAAACTTTTAAATTTGAAGATTTGTTTTCGACTTGCGTGATTATGAATTCCACTGGGAGAAGGTTCAGTTCGTTTTCGAAGGCGTAGGTAGCAGAGTGGATAAGTTTTTACCGCCGGAAGAAAAGATTTCCGGAAAATTTTCTCCAGATTTTCGGTGAGTCAATTTATGACGTAGTTGATAGTCTTTTAAAAGTGCACGCTTGAAACCACTCGTCCACATGCATACGTGTATGCATGTGTGCGTGCGTGTGTGCGTGTATGTGTGTGTGTGTCAAGGCTGCTATGGAAGCCTGGAGAGAGATGAAGCACATGCAGCTCCAGTTGGTCGAAAGGCGCGAAAGAAAAGACGTTTTTAAACGTTACACGTTTTGCTTGCTTGCAATATTTTACAGTATTTCGAGCGCTTCATGTGCGGATATTCTGCGATGTAGAAGAGTTTGTTTTTCAAACGTCGAATTCACTTTTAAATTTAATTTTCTTCCGCAGGATTGAAACCAGACGACTGTGAAATAAAATGGAAACGAAAAAATCGATTTACTATTTTCTGTCATTTTTCTGTTTTTACTTGAACGACCACCGAGCCGAATTGTCCGTGGGGAGCAAAATGAAGGTGCCAAATGACGTGGAACCAGGCTTCGTGGTCGCCTCCGTTGATTTATTGAGCCAATCTTTTGAAATGCGCCAATTCATCGAACCGCTCAAGAAATGCAGGACTTCTCGGAATCTCCATCGCGAACTCTTCGACATAAATCTGAGAGGAGAAATCGTCACCGTTAATTTCCTCTACAACTTGACCGGCTGCCTCGTACGACTCTTCGTCACAGGCTCAGGAGGAGATTCGATGACGGCCAGCAGAATGGTCGAAGTTGAAGTCGTCAGTGGGGCAGACGTCTTGAAGTTTCAGAGGTACGTTTACGATGGATTTGTTTCGGAAAATCTTCCGCCGTTCACCGCTGTCGAGGGTTTGGAAGATCTTTACGTTTCGAGGGGCTGTCAAGAGACGTCGGTTGATCCAATCTCGAAGCTCCCTCGAGGAAGTAGATCGATCTGCAGTCGGTTCTTTTCAAATAACACGATAGGCGAGCGTGTGTGGTATTCCATAGTCGACGGACCTTCGCATTTGTTTGAGATCTTTCAGCTGGAAGATCATCCATTCACCTCACCTCCCGTGTTGCGAACATTAAAGAAACTCGACAGGGAACAGGAATCTAGGTACTTTCTCACTGTCGCTGCTTCTTTCGCGAGTCGTCGAGAATTGGGCGAAACAGAGCTGAGCACGATGGTGACTTGTCGGGTGTGGATTTCAATTCGCGATGCCAACGATAATCATCCGGTCATGGAGAATAATGAATACCGGTCGGGAATCGATTCAGGTCTGTGTACAAGTATCGATTGCATCTGTTATCCATCATCTTCAACGAAATCTTGTGCGTTTAATGTTCTTTTTTTGTTTATTTTTAATTTCAACAGATCAAAAAATCGGAAAAGTTCTTCTCCAATTATCAGCAACTGACGCGGACGAAGATGACTTTCCAACGTTTAAGTTTGTTTTCGACGATGCCAGCAAGTTCTTTAAGCTGAACGAAACAACCGGCATACTCGCATTGAGAATAGACGCAGTAGATCTACCCTGGAACAGATACGAAACTCTGGCATACGCCATGGACAGAGGAAGAAAGAGGAGCAAAGTTGCTTCACTTCTCTTTCACAAGATCAGGGACACGAAGAACCGAAAAAATCATTCATCGCATTCGCACTTTTCGAAGCACATCTTCAGACATTCGAGTACCAGGAGTAAGAACTTTCAGAGACGAACATTCGATGACGCATTCACTCGCAATCGCAGATCTCCATACTTGCGACCTCTTAAAGTCGTCGATCTGCCTGAGTCTGCCACTGGAGAGATAGTGAGTCTGGATAAGAACTTTTTCGAGACGTTCTCCTTCAAAGAGACATCCCACAACGGTCCAGGTGCTGCAAACCCTCAAGAAATGTTTGAACTGGATAGCTTATCGGGAGTACTGAGACTGAAGTCAACCGAAAAGTTGGACTATGAATCGCAGCGAATCATCGAATTCAGTGTCATCATCGCCCGCATTGACGATCTAACATGTGAGTTGGTAACATACTCATTAAAAAATTATAAACTTATAATCATGTTTTTTTAATAATTATTAATTAAACTCATAAAATTTAATCCATTAAATTCATCTTAAAATTCTTAACGCGTCCCTTTCGAACGATGAAATGCACACTACTTATTTCTTCTCTTGGGAGGAAAGTAGGAGGGGGGTAGGAGGAAAGTAGGAACAGTGCTCCCCCACGTGATTTGTTATTCACGGTGGCAAATTGTCAGTTAACAAGACGGCTGGTCATGTCGTAATGGATGCTACACATGCCGATGATTCATCGGTGCCTTTAAAGGGGCTTTCTCTGCTAATCCGCGAGATCGCTATCATTCTCTTTTTTTTCTTGGTGCTCAATTTTTAAATTATTCGCAAATGCAAGAAAATGTTTATTTCTTCAAAAGACGTTTCGATTGCAAACGAAATATTTTCATGTTATAAATTTTTTATTTCTTTTATATTTCTTTATTATTGTAATTATGTTATTTTAAATTCGTTTTATTGATGCTACTTTTCTTGCGATTAATAAAAGCCATGTTTTTAATTGAATTTCTGGCCATTCTGGGGACTGGTGAGCACGTGGGCACCTCTTGCACCTGCCACCCTCCATGGAAACCTGACATGGCTGATCATATAATACTACATTTCTTTTAGTATCAGTTTCAGATTTTTTTAATAAAAAACATCATTATGAATCTACACAATTACATATTTTTATTTATAATTACTGATAACCTGTCAAAAAATGATGGATCTTTTTATACGATCAGCATATATAATTACCATTGTTGTGCGATTTCACTGTTACGAAAAGTTCTAACATGCATACATACAGACATACATGCAAGTTAAGTATGCTAATTATTAATCTTTTTAATTTGTTTTGGTGAGAATTATAACGTTTAGTGTTTTTATTATATTTTTTAAGGCGGCTACACATGAACTTTGAACTTTTGCGCCTAAAGTGGTCTTTGGAGAAATCTGTCTCAGTCAGTTTATAATGAGTTAGAAAACAAACGACCTTGAGATGATCCACGAAAGAACTTTATAAATGTTCAAATTATATATATATATATATATATATATATATATATATATATATATATATATATATATAAGTTATTTTAATTATTCATAACAAATTAAATAAACGTATTTAAGCTGATTGGAGGTTGAGTTGGTTGAATGTTGGGCTGGTTGAATGTTGAGATGGTTAAATGTTGAGATGGTTGAATATTGAGTTAGTTAAATGTTGAGGTTTAATATGGAGATGGTTGAATGTTGAGCTAGTTGATTGTTTTATATGTTTTATAACTTTGCAAGTATTTGAAAATACCATCTTGAATTAACATAATCAAAATTCTCAACAACAACAAAATAAATAACTGCCTGCCCCTGCTCTATGACGTATGAACTAATGTTCATCTCTGCTCAAATGCGGCTAACAAATGAACTCCCGACAGCAAGACATGAATGTCACCAGCATTGAAATGACAGGAATGCATTAAATGCAATCAGTTTTTTGTGTGTTAGTGCTACAATATAATTATGTACGTGTGTGCGTGTATGTATGTGTGTGTGTGTCACTGTACGTGTATAATAATAGAGGCTGTGTTGAATTTCAGAAACACATCCCGAAATGAAAGCGCTTGCGTGGAATTTGTCGACATTTGCCTGATCTTTCCCTGCCGCCAGCTCGAAGGAGATGTGAAAGTTTTCCCCACAAATGAAATTATGTGTCTTCGGTAACACCTCGTTCCGTGTTGTAGAGAACATTTCCTTTAAAGTGAATTGTCGTCGGCCATGTTTGCCTGTTTTTCTCACTCGATCAGCCTGCCAAACGAGATTTATACTTTTCATTGAAATAACGAAGAGACAGCTTGATCGTTTGCGTTTTACTCGCGAGTTGTTCTAACACGCTGTGTTGGCTTCAAAAAGCAATCAATATTTTTTCAGCCGTGCGCTTTCCCGTGCTCGCTGTAAGAAGCAGAAGTTTGTTTCGATTGTTCACCGGCATTCCCTCCTCGCTTTCCAATATAATTTTTTTTATACGCCACTTTTGCAGAGTGCTTGTTAATGTACTTGATATTCTAAGCGAATGCGCTGTACCGAAACTTCT
>OZ022247.1:20412929-20420429 GCA_963978895.1 Erpobdella octoculata | reverse complement strand
AAGAAGGCATGCAGGCAGGGTCCGCCGCCGTCCAATTGCTTGGTAGTTGGCTGCAAATCGATTGTTGCGGTACTTTTCAAGGTGCTCCCTCTCCCTCTTCTCTCTCTCCCGCACCCTCTCTCTCTCTCTTTCTCTCTCTCTCTCTCACTCTCTCTCTATCCGAACCAACTTGCAGATTGTTGCATGTACTTATCAACGTTCTATTCTACGATTATTCGTCAGGGTCACCAACGCCCCTCTTCGGCCCTCAGGTACCCTCGTCTTTTAGTAATCGAATTAGTTTTGTATTCGAATGCCATCAATTACACTGGACGACCCTATTGGAATGCACCCGATGATGAATATGCAACCAAGTTTTGCCGGCTGGTTAACGGCTACTCGTCCTGTCAAATCTTCGATGGCAATCCAATCCTGTTTGACATCCTGAAGATGCTGTTCACTTCATGTTGTTCCCGCGCTTTGTGCAAAGTGACATGTAATTATAAAATTATTCAATCACTCGTATATATATATATATATTCTGTTAATATATAATAAAAACATATAATCACGAATCTGTAATTATGCATATAAATATTTATATGCATATAAATTATTACATTATCACGGACTGTGCCTATATAATTATACGTGTTTTAATTAAACTTCAAAAATAAAAATCTTTTCAAAAAAATAAAGATATCTGTTTTCAGAAAGAATTAAAAAATTTTTGATTTTTGCATCCAATAAAGAAGAGAAAAAAAACTGATGCCAAAAAACGATTTTTTGTTGTTGCTTCGCCTGCCTGATTAGAAATGTTAAAATGTAATCAAGGACGCTTCATCTGCTGTCCAATGGAATCATTCGTTTGAGAGATCACCGGAGTTAATTCTTGAAGAAAAATCATTACTCATGTAACGCTCCGCTGGCTAATTTGCATAATATATAAGAATGCATAATTAATTACCTTAAAATTATCTGTGCAGGCACATTTATGAAAGCTCGAAATTGATTTTCAAGCGCTTATTTTTGTACCTGACTTTTTAAGCTGCGACAGGACTAAGCAACTTTTGCGGTAGATTTCATCCTTTAAATAATTTTTTTCTTCACAAATTTCCCAACAGACGTCGAAGAGCAGCCGATCCAGATCCGCCTGACAGACGTCAACGACGAGGTACCGACCTTCCTCAACGAGCCTCGGCCATTCCTCACGACGGTGCACACCAACGCGCCCCCTCAGACCAGCGTCTATCAGCTGGTCGCGAGAGATGCCGACGAGGGGAGTGTTGTTCGATATGCACTCGAGTCAGGTTCGCTCGCCAGTTGTTTTTGTCTTTTAAATTTCGGCTATTTTAGCCAACTTCATTGCATGTCAACAATTTATAAAAAATGCTTTTGCTTTTCCGAAAGCGTGGGCTTCACAGCAAATCCAACTCAACAAACACAATTAAGGCGATCACAAAAACGCTGCCCAAGCAAACAGACGAAAACGCTACGAGAATAAAGCAGAACAAAGCAAAGCTAAATAAAGCAAAAAAAAAGCCAAAGCGAGTCAGAACAAAAACAGAAATGAAGCTAATTTATTTATTTATCTTTTTTGTCTTTAGAAATTAATGGTATTTTTAGAACAAAAGAAGAAGAAATAAAGAGAATCAGACTCGTAAAACTTGAAATTTCGATTAATTTCTTCGACGAAAAAACAAATCTTCCATTGTCTCAGACTATTTTTAATTCCTTTTCGTTCCATTCATTCATCCATTCCATTCCATTCCATTCCATTCCATTCCATTCCATTCCATTCCATTCCATTCCATTCCATTCCATTCCATTCCATTCCATTCCATTCCATTCCATTCCATTCCATTCCATTCCATTCCATTCCATTCCATTCCATTCCATTCCATTCCATTCCATTCCATTCCATTCCATTCCATTCCATTCCATTCCATTCCATTCCATTCCATTCCATTCCATTCCATTCCATTCCATTCCATTCCATTTCCATCTCATCCAATTCCATTTCATTTGTTCATTAAATTTTCCACCCAGTCGTTAAATCAGTTGAAATGAAATTTTTCTTCTTCACATGAAATGACTCATGCTTTACCAATCACCAACGCCTTAACGACCACCATCACTAACGCCGACTGTACTCCATCTTCCTCATTGCCATCATCATCACCACAACCATCATCATCATCATCATCATCATCATCATCATCACCACCACCACTATCACCACCACCACCATCATCATCACCACCATCACCACCACCATCATCATTATTACCACATCATCATCATCATCATCATCATCATCATTACTACCATCATCACCATCACCAATACCATCATCATCATCATCATCATCATCACTACCATCATCACCATCACCAATACCATCATCATCATCATCATCATCATCACTACCACCATAGTCACCACCGCTATCATCACCATCATCATCAACGTCGTCGTCGTTGTGACATAAATTATCCAGCCAAAATCATTCAAGCATTGATTTTAGTTTGTACAATGATCGTGAAATAAGGGATGATTCAAAACGTTACCTCATTAAATGGGGAAGTCAACCCACAGACCGGTTTGACATTGGGCCTTCATCTCTCCCTGTAATGACACCCATGCATTTTATTTTTATAAAATTATTCATTTGCTTTTTTCCGCCGGAACTTCCAAAAAACAATTTTTATATACAAAAAATGTTTTACGTCCAATTTGACGCCAGGACATGAAAAAGGTTTTCCAATTTCCTTCCTTCGCTCCACACGGGGATCAAAATTAATTACAGAAACTATAAAGATCTTCAGCATTCTTCAACTTTTCATCGCGGAGCCATTCTACCGAAGTTATGGCTCGGAGATCTCGAGACGAGACATCAGGTCTCGGGGAGAGTCTGAATGTAAAATTCGTTTTGCTGCGGACGTTGCACAGAGTAAACACATTAAAGGAAGCGCACTGTGACGAAGAAAAGGAATTTATTTTCAATTTGCAGAACAATAAATAAAATAAAAAATTGGAGTAATCAAACAATCAGTCAAAGTCACGAGAATAATGGAATGTAATTGATATTGTAGTACAACCTGTACATCATTGCAGTACAACCTGTACATCATTACAGTACAACCTGTACATCATTACATTACATTATTATAGTACAAGAGCTGTATCACTGCAGTACAACCTTTATATCGTTATAGTACAGCAACTGTATCACTACAGTACAACCTTTATATCATTATAGCAAAACAGCGTATTACTATAGTACAATTGCAGTATCATTAAAGTACAACATTTATTTAATTATAGTACAACAGCTGCATCATTATAGTACAATCTTTTTATTATTTTAGCAAAACTGATGCAACATTATTCTATCACTATAGTACAAAATCTGTAACATTATAGCACGACATCTGTATAAGTATAGTAAAGCAGTTAAATTATTTTAGTGCAACGGTTATATTTTCATAGTATATAACTCTTTCCGAAAAATAATCTAGTATAACAGAAAAACCAAACTAAAAAATGACAAACAATCACAGAGATCAGCTATTTAATCATATTCAGTCAATTAAATAACAAAATATGAAAATTTATTCAAAATATTTTTACTTATGCGAATCGATCTGGAAATGATAAGATGATGAAATGATGAAATGACGAAATGATGAAATGATGAAATGACGAAATGATGAAATGACAAAATGATGAAATGACAAAATGATGAAATGACGAAATGATGAAATGATGAAATGACGAAATGATGGAATGACGAAATGACGAAATGATGCCACCGCTGTCACTTTTATGTCTTATTTTTTCGGCCTCACATCGACGCTCTGTGTACCTGATAATCTGATTATCATGCGATGATATTTTTCTATAGATTCCCCCCCCGCTTATCTTTTACATTACAGAAATAATCCAACTTCCCTCGCAAACTGAATTTTAGATAATATATATATAAACTAAAATAATAAAATAATTTATATCAATTTATAAAAGTTTTATAAAAATTGTTTAAGAAGAAATGATTTCAATTCATTGTCTGAAGCTTGTTGTTCTCGAAGTTTTTGTCAAAGGCGACTGCGTGCGAGTAGAGATTCTGAAAACACCACTGTATGTACCTACTGTACACATGGCATGATTGTACTGTACATTGTACTGTACATATGTACTGTATATATGTACTTTAAATATGCAAGATATGTGAGAGATTCAACTGTACTATAACATTACATCCGTAATTAATTTATTAATGTTTTTATCTGCATAATAATTTTACATAAATTTATTTTACATTTTATCTTAAAACAACAACTCTAAAGGGCTACGTTCATGTAAACATAATTACATTCTTCCAAAATTTTACATTATAATAGCGTAGCAACATTTTTACATTAATTTAATGCAGCAACGTTTTTACATGAATTTAACATAAAAATATTTTCACATTAATATAACGTAGCTACATTTTTTACATTAATTTAACGCAGCAACAAGAATTCGCGTAAAATAAATGTAACTTAATGCTCGTATTTCATTTGAGCGCAATGTTTGCTAAGTTTATTTCAATTAAAGTCAAATAAAGAACTGTCACCTCCCAATCTCATTTGAATTTTCATCATCTTTGTCTTAATATCGCCTCGCATTTTTTAACTTTTCTTTTCATTTATATACTAGCATTCCCGTCGCGGCTTCGCTCGCTTGAAAAGGAGAATACGCATCCACAGTAACGTACTGCACGGGGCGATATTTTACGGCCCGACTCTCCCGGTCCGTCGACAACTTGGCCCGGCCAGCTTTATATGCCAAAATTTCAGGCCCGGCACGGCCAGTCTAACTAGGGCCTGGCCCGTTTTTACAGGCCTAAAATTTCTATATACCTGGCGAAAAATCTCGGCCCGTCCCACATTGACTTCAGGTTTGTCCCATACGGTCTAAAGACCCTAAAAATCACGGCCTGGCTCGGTCCGTGTCGCACTCTAATCCACTGTGCCCTACACGGATTTTTAGACGTGGTCCGGTTTATTTCATAGACAGAAAACTTCAGGCCTGGCTTGTTATTTAGGCTCGAACTGTCCCGTTTAATAAGCACACAAGTCAAGGCCTCCACTCAACCAGTTTTAACGGGCACAAAACCGTTACTTGAAAACTAATTTTCTAAAAAATAATGAAACACGTATGTAATATTTTTGTAAAAAAAACCTTAATCCTGAATTTTAATGTTTTTACGTTTTCAGTTATTGAGTTTTCAAGCAAATATAATCTTTTTCTCCGCTTTACATTTGTAGTCCTGCAAGCCAGAACATAGAAAATATTGGTAAAACATTTGTAACTTTGTCTTCTAAGTAGTATCTAGTTAATAATTTGTATATCTGTAGTATTTTTTCAGAGTCGCAGTTATTTTAAAAAAAATACAACCCTATTTCCCCCCCATATTTAAAGTCCTGGAAACTAAATTTTCAAAAATTAATAAAACATGTAATTTGTTATTTTGTAAAAATAATCTTGGTACTAAATTGGAAAACTTTAACATTTTTAGTTTTTGGAGTTTTTAATGAAATTCTTATTTCCACCCCACATTTGAGGTCCTGGAAACCAAATTATCAAAAATTGATAAAATACGTATATCTTTATTTTTTGAGTTGATACTAAATACTAATTTGTAAATGTGTAGCACCTACAGATTTTGAGTAGCAGCTATTCTAAAAAACAAATAACCCTATTTTTCACCCCACATTTGAGGTCCTGAAAACCAAGTTTTTAAAAATGGTGAAACACGTGTTTTTTTATTTTTTAAGAAAAATCTATATACCAAATTTCAAAAACCCTTCGTTTTTGGTTCTCGAGATATACGTTGTTTTAGAAAAACATTTGTTTCCCAGTTTCATCCTCTCAAGCGCAAAATTTTTAAAAATCCTTTCTTAGTGGGTGCTTACGCTATAAAAGTAATATAAGTTCCAAATTTCACGTTCCTAGGATGAGGTGTTTGAGCTCGGCGTTGATTATAAGTCAGTCAGTCAGTCAGTCAGTCAGCGGTCAGTCAGTCAGTCAGGACATGTTCTTTTATATATATATATATATATATATATATATATATATATATATATATATATATATATATATATATATATATATATATATATATATATATATATATATATATATATATATATATATATATTGTTACGATATCACCAAATCGTATACCGGGCTCAATAGAATGGTTTGCAGTTTTATTGGAAAATAATAAATGAAGCTTTGTTAGGGCTAGTTATACCTTCTGGTCTATTAATAATGTCCATAATAGTTATTCCAAGTCCTTTAACGTCTATCAATGGGAAAACCTATCGTAAAAGCAGCGATTTTACATGATTACCCCCTTCTTAATTCTGTTCGTCCCGAACAGCATAGTCGCTTTTGAGAAATGCGACTCGGCCACGAACACCAAAATACCTTGATCTTTACTCGTGGCTTTGACCGCAATTCGCAACGTCTATTGTTGTTTTGGAGAAGTTCATCGTCATCATGTTTGTTTTCTTCCAAGCTACAATCGAACATTTTCTTTTCACATTCCAACTCGGCTCTTTCGTCGGTGTCAACTTTCATATCGTCCAGCGGATCTTTCTTCAAATTATCGCCATCGTCTCTCAAATCAGTGTCTTCTTTTTTTGTCAAGTTAACTTTGACGTATTTTTCCATTGGACTTTCGTCCGTTTCTAAATCCTCGGTTGCTTCATCCGAGTCAGATTCTTCACTAAAATCTGACCCTGAATATTTTTTTTTTTTTTTTTTATAATAGTTTATAGTCCTTTACACCAGGTGTTTTAAGACTAATGGCTGTATGTAGGGAGCACTTATGTACTTCCTGTCGTGGATCAGAATTTGATCTTTTTTACTTTTCCCTCCTCCTTTCTCCAGGCTTTGGACTGGCTCGCAATTAGCGAGGCGGAGTTCTTCTACCCAGATCACCTTACCCTGAATATTCGGTGCCGTCGTCTGTTATGGAGGCTTCCGTTTCAGAACCGTCGCTGTATCGGTGAAAGCCATAGTTGTTATTGCCATTATTATAATAATCATCGTCACTTTCATCCTCATCGTTTTGCATTTCGTTTTCAACATTCTTTTCATCTTCTTTAGTTTGGTTTTCGACGTCCAAACCGACTGTATCACTGTCACCATCTTTGCATGGTTCATCTTGAGCATCTTTGCAAGGTTCCTTATCATGACCGTCTTTGACAGGCTCATCATCATGACCCACCTGACTTGTGCAGTCTGTACATCCGTCATCCGTCACATGCTCTGACACACAGCTGGTGGACTCCAGTTCAAATTGGGTTTCGCCGCAGCAACCCACATCACCAGCAGCCCGCTGGTCCAGAACCGTGTCCACCACTGCCTCAGCCAACCCTGCGACCAAACTCTCAACAGTTGTACCGGCTGCTGCTACTTTGTTTTCGTGGCCAAGAATCATTGCTTCTCCTGTCTTCCCCTGTG
>OZ022247.1:20375429-20407929 GCA_963978895.1 Erpobdella octoculata | reverse complement strand
AGAATTATGATTTGTATTAATAATTGAAAATGAAAAGTATTTTTTAATAATTCTAAAGTTACTTTTATACAAAAAAATACCAAACGTCCGCAGGAAAAAAAGTTTTTTTCAAAGTTTCATTTTTAAATAGAAAGATTTTCTTAAAAAAAAAACAAGTGCATTATAGATATTAATAATAAAAAATTTTTTTTAATCAAGGTTGATACCACAGATGTGAGTCATCCTTTAGAAAAATATGCCGTGTGACGCGTTATTTAAGACCAGGCGTTACAAAATGTGACATGAACTTTTGATTTGCTGCTGTAATGCTTAAAATAAATATATGTGTGTGGCGAGAAAGAATGAATATATAACATGTGACATTAAAAGTGAGTTTTTAGTTAAAAAACACGACAATAAACAAGTATTATATTGCATGAATTAACATGTGACCAAAAAATAACTGTGTGAAATAACAGTATAACATGTAACACAAAAGATTGTGTGATGTACATATATATATATATATATATATATATATATATATATATATATATATATATATATATATATATATATATATATATATATATATATATATATAACATATAAAATAGGTGATATAAGAAGTAAGCCTTAAAAACCAGTTTTTTTTCACAAATCCCTTATATTTCAAAATTTGCCGGCTTTTCATTTGTTGCAAAAATGTTTCTTTTAAAATGAAATTTTTTTGGAATTTATTTATGTAAACATTTAGATAATTGTATTTAATTGGTTTCTGTTTTAAAACAAAGATAATTACTATTTTTAATTACACATTTTTTTCTTAAATATTTTTCAAGCTTTAATAGATTGCATTGTCACAAAGACCGAGCCTATATTTAAAATTTTGATTGGATGACGGAAGTTAGTTAATTTTCACTTTCAAGGTTTGCAAACATTTAAGCAAGCAAGCCAGCAATCAAGCAAGCAAGACTGGCGTGAAGTTAATATAAGGGATCTAAAAATACAGCGTGTGACATACAAACACAACACGTGACATGAGCATATAAATGTCACAAACAACTATATATGTGATACAAACATATACAAATTTTATATGTCATACGAACATATAATGTGTGACATAAACACGTAATATGTGACTTAAAGTTAACTATGTTACATCTTTATGTGTAATATAAAAACTTTAAAAATTTAAAAATAGAATATGTGGCATATAAATAAAAATATAAAACATAAAAATATATTTAAAATATTATTTATTACTATTATAATTAAATATTACTTAACATATTATTTTGTTATAATTATTTTAATTACAATCTTGATTGTTTTGAAATTTCGACAAATCGCAGACTTTTATTGGTATGCCACTGGACCATCTATAATTATGGACGTCAATCTATAATGATGGGAGATTTGACACTACTGCATTAACTATTGCCTGTTAATGATACGTTGCAAGACACATGAGAGAGTAACGCTATATGGCGTGACCCACAAGGTATCCAAAATATGTAACGAAACACATGTGATGAAAATATAATATTATTTCAAACCAGCAACAATTGAATGTGTTAAACACTCGTACGAACTACTGCTGGAAAAAAAAACTTCTGCTCAACTGTATATTTTTTTCTTATGCTTTCACACTTGTGGAACCATTTTACGGTCACTACCAGAAGCAGCCCTTTGAGGGGACTCCCACACCTGCCGGTGGTTGTGACACCGGTGGGACTCGAACTACCGACTTCACGGTTTACGGCCTAACGCATTACCACTGAAGCAGCAATACTTTTAAGGCTCCCACAAAGCTTAGAAACTAGAATTTACTGAATTCTCTTAATACCATTGGCTGTAGTTATTAATAATAAATATCTCTAAATGATGTTTAAAATATAGCAAAAATAATTAGTACTGAAATGTTATATTTACTTGCAAATGTTATTTCAGAATCACAGAAGTGCGAGCTCTGTCCCATCAAGGTTTTCCCATCACTTACGAACTGACGACAGAATCAGGAGCACAATCCATCGAATTTGCCATTGACCAGAGCACGGGCGTGGTTGACCTACTGAGGCCGCTGGACTATGAAAAGGACCCTCAACAATATCACTTAAAGGTCAAGGCCATTGAAAACGGGAGACCTTCCAGGACGAGTGTTGTAAATGTACGTTTTATTTGTTTTTGTCGGTGCTGATTGATCATTGGTCGTCCCCGTGGACCTATCACGTGATTAACCTGAGATATGATTGATAAATCTATCCTGAATGAGTGCGTGTTATATCACATTCTCATTGTTCAATCAATGGTGGAAAGAGGAAGGCCTCCATCTTTCCCACACCAGCATTGATTTTTCCATCATGTATGACAGTCACCATCTTTCACTTAAAACTAATGCACAGCCTCATTTTACTCTCTCTCTCTCTCTCTCTCTCTCTCTCTCTCTCTCTCTCTCTCTCTCTCTCTCTCTCTCTTTTCTTCTTTCTCTGTTTCTTTCGCTTCATCTATCCTTTACTATTCTTTTCCATGTCTTAGAACTTTAATTTTTATTTAAATTTTCACAAATAACGCTTTCAAAACCGTTTAATTTCCTGTTGGCCAAAAGCGAAACTGTTTGCACCGAATTTTTTACAAACTTGTTCTGCTGTTTATGAAATGAATTAAAATTTTTAATATTTGTAAAATTAAAAAAATTAAATTAAAGCTTATCTAGTATTTAGTTTTATTTAGGGTTTTCTATAAAATATTTTTTGTAGCCCCAACATTTTGATGCAAAGACAATAAAATTTACTTTATATATATATAATATATATACTAGCAGGATTACCCGGCGTTGCCCGGGAATTTCAGAGGTTTTTCTATCATTGTTTCTCTCACGCATTATTATCTTTCTTTCCTTTTTTTCACTCTTCCTCTTTTTCATCACTCTTTATCGCTCCACATTCCTTTCCCGCTCGCTCAACCGATCCCGCTCGTTCTCCCGCTTGCTTTCTCGCTCTCTTTTTTCTTCCTCACTCTCCTAACTTCTTTCTGCCCATCAAACGTAAAAAAAATTTCTTAAAAGTTGCTTTAATCATTCTTCAAGCTAAATTTGAATTTTTCTACGCAATAACCTTTGATATTCGTATTTAGGCGCTTTTGGCCAAGGAGGTCTTTTATCTATAAAAAATTGAAAACTACCCCATTTTTTTGTCGTTTAGATCTACCTCCATGCCATATTTCCTTGAAATTGGTTCCAGCATTCAGATTTTTATGGAAGACAAACAGTCACAGACACACATGCACACACATTTTTTACATGATAGTTTATAGTCCTCTACACCAAGTGTTTTAAGACTGAATTGGCTGTATGTAGGAAGCACATAAGTATTTCCTGTCGTGGATCAAAGTTTGATCCTTTTAATTGTCCCTCCTCCTTTATCCAGGCTTGGGACTGGCTCGCAATTAGCGAGGCGGAGTTCACGCACACACACATATATGTATACACACACAGATATATATATATATATATATATATATATATATATATATATATATATATATATATATATATATGTATGTATGTATGTATGTATGTGTGTGTGTGTGTGTGTGTGTGTGTGAATTTGTTTATTTATTAAGCCGGGAATTAGATTCACGTTTCCAGCGACCATGAAGTTGGTTGTGACATCAGAAAGATTTCTGCGTAGGAGGAGACGAGGGAGGAGGAGAAAGGGAAGGTGGGTGGGAGCGTGTGGTTTCTCTAAAAGAATGGAATAAAATAATGACGCAATTTTTTGGAAAAAGAATGTTTGGTTTGGAGGCGAAGAGAAGAAAGAAGAAGAAAGAATAAATGCTGTACAACTCTGTGTGCCTTTGAGCGGGAGATGAGGGACTGGAGGGAGGGATGAGAGAGAGAGAGAGAGAGAGAGAGAGAGAGAGAAAAAAAGAAAGAGAGAATCAGAGAGCGAAATAGAAAGAAAGAGAGAAAGAGAAAGAAAGAGGGAATAGGAGAAATGGAAAGGTTAGGTAGTAAGAGATATATGGAGAGAAAAAAGGATAGGAAAAAGAATACAGACTATAAATCGGCCAAGAGATTCTTTAGACAACGATACATACATTCGATACGTTTAAGACTTGCCCGATATACGATGGCATACCACATGACAATATGTTTATGTTTATGATATTTGAATGTCAAACGAAGATAAAGAAGACCAAGCGGTCGCATTTTCGTCCAACTTCTATGACGCGTACTCAATCTTTCTTGCAATTATTTCAGTGATAGATTGTCGTCAGAATCGTCAAAAATTGTTTAGGATGGAGTGGTGAAGTTCGCCTTCCAATACAAAACGTTCAGAGGCGTTTTTGTCGTCATCGAGTTTGTAGTCGGGGGTCGCTTTCAACAAGAACTTGCTAGGAGTGTCGCCTTGTTTGTTGTTTTACATAACGTGTTGTTTCATAAAAACCTCTTTTTCGTTGTTGCACGCTGTGTAAATTTTCTATGAATCAGATCTGATGGAATAGAACCCAGCATGGAGTGCGACTCAAGAGCGCTGGGTGGTCTTATTTTATGCTCTCAACATTTTTTTCCAGAAGCTAAACATTGACTTTTTTCAATAATGTAATTAATTTTAAGAAATACTTTTTTACAAATATATATATATATATATATATATATATATATATATATATATATATATATATATATATATATATATATATATATATATATATATATATAATATTTTATTTTATAATATTTAATTTATTGCTTAACATAGGGTTCTGAAGATGGCTTTTAATAGCTGAAACTGGCCAGTTAACCCTGATCGTTTTTTTTATTATTCATCAATTTTAACCAATAAATTCTTCAATTATATGTCTCGTCGCTTCAAATGGATGAAAAGGGTATTAAAAACTTGTTAAGAAAGATGACCAACGTTAAGTGGTCAATTGTTTTCAATAGAGCCTGTTTAATATTAGAGCGTCACAGAAATAACAATAAAGTTAACTGAAAGTGATTTAATTATTTATTATTGTTTGCATCAGCTGATCGTCAACCTGGAGGACACAAATGACAACGTGCCCACGTTTCCACTCTCTCAGTACGTCGTGCAGGGAATTGCAGAAACGGTTACAGTGGGAACGGATATCATACAAGGTTTGAAGATGCAGTGTTCTTGTTATTATTTTTAATTTTTTTTATGAGATTATTTTCTTTCTCTTTTACACCGCACGAGTGCTATTTAAAGCATCGTTACTGCTTGAGTCGAGCAGCACTTACAGCCAATGAGGTGGCATCTTCTTCCGAGTTTCATTCTCGGATCATTCAGCGACTGCCAATTGCTTTTATTGCAGCATTTCAGTGATGTTTATTTTTATCACCGCTCATACAGCCAACGAGATTTAAAAAAAAATCTTTTCATGTTGTAAATAAAAAAAAATATCTTTAATTTTATTTATTATTATTATTATTATTATTATTATTATTATTATTATTATTATTATTATTATTATTATTATTATTATTATTATTATTATTATTATTATTATTATTATTATTATTATTATTATTATTATTATTATTATTATTATTATTATCAGAAAACTTTGAAAATCTGTTTTTCAAATAAAACTCAAATTTCGCTTTGAAGTGACCGCCACCGACTTGGATTCCGTGACTAACTCACAGCTGACTTACACCGTCAGCGACAACAGCTTCACCGTCCAAACTCTCAACAACATCGGATACGTCAAAACTGCCAAGTCTGTCGATTTTTTTGTCAGTTGATGTTTCGTGTTTGTTCTTGAGGTTTTGGTAAAAAAAAGTTGAATTTGTTGAGAAATGTTGTATTTGTTGAAAAAAATTTGCATTTGTTGAAACTTTTTGTTTTTGTTGAAAATTATTGTATTCGTTGAAAAAAGGTTGTATTTGTTGAAATGATGTTGTCTTTGTTGAAAAAATACTGTTTGTTGTTTATGTGGTTTCTCTTGACAAAATTGTGGTTTCGTGTCTTCGCTCCTTGTACGACACAAACGCCGAGTTAAAGGAGACTACTGAGAAAGATATGTGTGGAAGATAAAAAGAAAGAAAAAGACACATAACATAATGAGGAATGTTTTATTACTACCACGTGACCACGTGACCATTGAACAGGTGCACTGGTCGTCACGTGATATGTTAATTAAATGTTTTAGTAAACGAATCTCTCTCTTTCTCTCTCTATTTTTTCTGAAGTTTTTTAAGAACTTAATAATATTAAAAAAAACATAATTAATAACGATATAATTAAAGTTTTACAATGGCGATGATGGTGGTGACATAAATAAAAGAAATGATTAATGGCATTGTGATCAATATATTCACATATATTTAATTCTGTTTATTCCACACTCTTTAATGTCCCTCCTGTTTATTCCACACTCTTTAGTGTCACTCCTGTTTATACCACACTGTTTAATGTCACTCCTGTTTATACCACACTGTTTAATGTCACTCCTGTTTATTCCACACTCTTTAGTGTCACTCCTGTTTATTCCACACTGTTTAATGTCACTCCTGTTTATACCACACTGTTTAATGTCACTCCTGTTTATTCCACACTCTTTAGTGTCACTCCTGTTTATACCACACTGTTTAATGTCACTCCTGTTCATTCCACACTGTTTAATGTCACTCCTGTTCATTCCACACTGTTTAATGTCACTCCTGTTTATACCACACTGTTTAATGTCACTCCTGTTTATTCCACACTGTTTAATGTCACTCCTGTTTATACCACACTCTTTAGTGTCACTCCTGTTTATACCACACTGTTTAATGTCACTCCTGTTCATTCCACACTGTTTAATGTCACTCCTGTTTATTCCACACTCTTTAATGTCACTCCTGTTTATTCCACACTGTTTAATGTCACTCCTGTTTATACCACACTGTTTAATGTCACTCCTGTTCATTCCACACTGTTTAATGTCACTCCTGTTTATACCACACTGTTAAATGTCACTCCTGTTTATTCCACACTGTTTAATGTCACTCCTGTTTATTCCACACTGTTTAATGTCACTCCTGTTTATTCCACACTGTTTAATGTCACTCCTGTTCATTCCACACTGTTTAATGTCACTCCTGTTTATTCCACACTGTTTAATGTCACTCCTGTTTATTCCACACTCTTTAATGTCACTCCTGTTCATTCCACACTGTTTAATGTCACTCCTGTTCATTCCACACTGTTTAATGTCACTCCTGTTTATACCACACTGTTTAATGTCACTCCTGTTCATTCCACACTGTTTAATGTCACTCCTGTTCATTCCACACTGTTTAATGTCACTCCTGTTTATACCACACTGTTTAATGTCACTCCTGTTTATTCCACACTGTTTAATGTCACTCCTGTTTATACCACACTCTTTAGTGTCACTCCTGTTTATACCACACTGTTTAATGTCACTCCTGTTCATTCCACACTGTTTAATGTCACTCCTGTTTATTCCACACTCTTTAATGTCACTCCTGTTTATTCCACACTGTTTAATGTCACTCCTGTTTATACCACACTGTTTAATGTCACTCCTGTTCATTCCACACTGTTTAATGTCACTCCTGTTTATACCACACTGTTAAATGTCACTCCTGTTTATTCCACACTGTTTAATGTCACTCCTGTTTATTCCACACTGTTTAATGTCACTCCTGTTTATTCCACACTGTTTAATGTCACTCCTGTTCATTCCACACTGTTTAATGTCACTCCTGTTTATTCCACACTGTTTAATGTCACTCCTGTTTATTCCACACTCTTTAATGTCACTCCTGTTCATTCCACACTGTTTAATGTCACTCCTGTTCATTCCACACTGTTTAATGTCACTCCTGTTTATTCCACACTGTTTAATCTCTCCACCTTTTTTCGCATTGAGATTACAGATTTTCTCGACCACTCAGCTTTTGTTGTGTCCTTTTCCCATTCCGTCTGCTGTCAGCAGAAACGACTTTTAACTTTATTCCATCTAAGCTTGCGTGACATTACAATTTGGATTAAAAAAATCTTCTAAAAGTCGATTTTTTTTCTCTCTCCTTTCTCTCTCTTTCTTTTTTCTCTCTTTCTTTCTTTTTCTTTCTTTGACAATCAACGCATACGTTTTTTTGGCGCAATTTTTACCTGAATTCTTACTGGTCCAATTTTTCAAAGAAATGAAATCACATTAATTTGACTTATCATTGTACACAATTAAGCCATTAAAATCCAGATTTATAGGTCCTATCATTGAATACAATTCAACCAATCAGACTGATTGACCTACCATTGGAAATGCGACCAAGAAAACCTAATCTGACACAACCATTGCAGCATTTCGTAATTTCAATTATTTGCATTACAACCGGGACAATCCGACGCACCGGATACTTTTACATCCCCCTTGTCTCGCTGGACGGCCTGTACTTGCATGTTTATGATTATTACGCTATATAAATTGTCGCCATTAACGCTACTGGGTTTACCGTGACATATCCTAATAAATAAGAAAGTGGGAAAGGCAAGGAAAGAGAAAAATCGTAGAGAGAGAGAGAGAGCGAGAGCGAGGGAGAGAGAGAGGTACAGAGAGAAAAAGAGAGACAGAGACAGAAAAACAGAGAAAAATAAAAAAATATGGCTGAAATATTCTTAACGAATTCACAATGCAACCGGCTTTGAAGAAAGCAATTTTGATGCAAAAAAATTTTTTTCAAGTGTATTTTTGAATTGCATTATGTGTTTCTTTGTTCTATCCATAAAATATTACACTGAATTTATACCTTTAATTATATATACATATATAATTTATAACAACAACCCACACTAATAATAATCTAAAATAGCTCCTACACTTCATAAACTACCAAATCTACAATCTATATAGCAATCTATCTACAATCATTATATAGCTGCAAACATCCAAATCTATACAGCAATCTAGAATCTATATGTAGCAATCTATAATCATCTACATATATAGCTCCACACATCCGAATAAATCTTCTCCTTAAAAAACAAACAATCGCAGACGTCTGGACTACGATCGCATAGCAGACCATACGTACAACTTCACCATCGTTGCCATTGACAACGGCACGCCGCCATTGAAAGGTTCGGCAGCTGTTCGAGTCAGCGTCACGAATGTCAACGACGAGGACCCCATCTTTGTGAAACCTTTCGAGAGGGTCATGGTCAGCGAGGATGCGCCCAGGTCGACCGTGGTCCACGTGGTCCAGGCCTTCGACCCTGATGGGGATGACGTTACGTACACATTTGCAGGTCGGTACATTTGCAGGTCGGTCTTAATTATTAGCAACATTGTCGTTGTTATCGTCGTCATTGTTATTCTTATCACCACCACCACCATCATCATCACCATCATCATCATCATCATCACCATCATCATCACCATCATCATCATCATCATCATCATCATCATCATCATCATCATCACCATCATCATCATCATCATCATCATCATCACCATCATCGACGTCGCTATTGTGTTCTGTTATAAAGAACAAAAAAAAGGAAAAAAGACACATCCAGTTGTACATCCTGCATGAGTGTGATAGATAGCGATTAAAGACATCTACGAAGTTATTTCCAGTTGATGTGAATTCATATCCGGTTGTAACAAATTTTTAAAAAATTATAAATAAATTTTTTCTTATTAAATTCCATCTTATCCATGATCGTCCTCGAATAGATTTATTTACAGTTTTTTTTATTCAATAAACTTTGTTTGTTTTCCATACAACTGATGAGCACCGTATAATAATAATGTAAGAAATTGTCGAAACTTTCATATTAACCTTCATGTGTTCAAATCATTACCAATACAAATTATCAATATTACTGCTATCTATCATTAAATATCAATATTACTGCTATCTATCATTAAATATCAATATTACTGCTATATATCATTAAATATCAATATTATTGCTATCAATCATTAAATATCAATATTTCTGCTATCTATCATTAAATATCAATATTACTGCTATCTATCATTAAATTTCAATATTACTGCTATCTATCATTAAATATCAATATTACTGCTATCTATCATTAAATATCAATATTACTGCTATCTATCATTAAATATCAATATTACTGCTATCTATCATTAAATATAAATATTACTGCTATCTATCATTAAATATCAATATTACTGCTATCTATCATTAAATAGCTCAGATATTTCGTGGTGCCTGAGTTTTTTTGGTCATGAAACGCCAATCGGTTGGCATATTTTATGCAAAGTTGATACAAAACAAATTACAAAACATTCCCTGACAAAACTCTTCAAGTTAACCGAATTTTAATAAATTTAATTCCGATAGAAACAAGCATACAAACATTCATTTTTATACATTCGATTCGATAGCTATTTTCTCGAAATCATCTCAACTTTAATCAATCAATGAATTTGATTAAATCGCCATATTAAACTTTTATTTAAAGTTCTTTTCTATATTTTATTAAAATAACATAAAATAAAATATTGGTTATTAGATCAAGTATTAGATAAAACAACTGTCATCAGACATAAAAATAGATTAAAAAAATTATCATCCAATCTAGTGAGAGATAGAATATATTTATTGATATATCTAAAAAAGAATAGTTATTTTTAGATGTAACACGAAATGGAATACTTATTGATAAATCTTTGAGTAGGTTGAATTATCACTATAAAATAACTTTAAATAACCTCCATTAATGGATAATTGATTTAAGTATAAATTACATAATTTATTATTGAAGCTAAAATAATATTTTGAATTTATATGATTGTGTATAAGGAGGAACTTTAGTGGAGGGACCATTCAGCATTGACACAAAATCAGGCATCATCACCCTGGTTGGACCGCTCGACAAATCCAGGGTCTCCTACCACCTTAACGTCACCGCCGTTGACAACGGCAGGTGTTGCGGGGGCACAACAACCCGCAAGAGCCAAGGTCACGTTATCATAGAGGTCAAGGACATCAATAATAACGCCCCGAAATTTCCTGACTGTGCTTCGTACAACCCCGTTGTCATGGAGAAAGAAAATGTCGGAACATTTGTTATTCAGGTTTGTTTGTTTGTATTTAAGCTTTGTTACGCTGTTGATATTTTAAAGTGTTTTTTAATTATTTATTTTAAAATATTTTAGTTTTTAAATCCATAATATTAACTTCACCGCCGGTCTTGCTTGCTTACTTGCTTGCCTGTTTGATTGCTTGCTTGAATGTGTATTCTATCAAAGTTTTAAAAAACTTGAAAAAATGTTGTAATTAAAAATATTAATTATTTATCTTTTAAAGCAAAAACAAATAAAATACAGTTAAATGAATGTTTAGTAATGTTTACACATATAAATTCAAAATAATGACATTAAAAGAAATTTTTTGCAATAAATGAAAAGCCGGCAAATCCAGAAATATCGGGGATTTGTGAAAAACCTGTTTTTACGGATTATTTGTTTTATGTTTACATTTTTTATTTGCAAATAATTTTTCTGTTTATATCTAATTTTTTTGCATTTAAATGTTTTGTATATATGTATCTCCATTTTCCGTTTTAACTACATTTTCTGTTTATATCTATAATTTCTGTTTATATTTATAATTTCTGTTCATATTTATAATTTCTGTTTATATCTATAAGTTCTGTTTATATCTACCTTTTCTGCATATATCTAAATTTTTTGTTTATATCTACATTTTCTATTTCTATTTTTATTTTGTGTGTATATCTACATTTTGTGTTTATATCCACATTTTCTGTTTATAACTGAAGTTTCTTATTACACACTTTTACTTAACTTGACTTCTCTGTCTGTCTGTCTGTCTGTCTGCCTGTTTGTCTGTCTGTCTATCTGTCTATCTGATTGTCGTCAAATTTTGCAATCGATTTTAAACTAACTTCCCGATGAGCTAGAGATTTCAAAATTTAAATATACCTCCGCACTGATTAACAATGCATTCTATCAAATTTTTCGGATTGATTGGACAAAATGTAATTAAATAATTATTTGTGATATTTTCGTCAAACTATTTATTGTCTATGCTAATATGCTCGTTGTTTATGTAACAGAATGTGGCCTACACAATCGATTATATAAAAGTTTGTTTTTAAAAAACTTGGTTTTTTTATTCACTCGTTACACACTTTTACTTGACTTGACTTCTCTGTCTGTCTATCTGTCTATCGTCCAATTTTGCAATCGGTTTTAAACAAACTTCCCGATGAGCTTCAAAATTTAAACATATCTCCGAACTAATTAATAATGCATTTTATCAAAATGTCGGATCGATTGGACAAAATTTAATTAAATAATTATTTGTGATATTTTCGTCGAACTATTTATTGTCTATGCTAATATGCTCGTTGTTTATGTAGTAAAAATATAAGAGCGTGTTTTTAAAAAACTTTGTTTCTGCTTCACTTGTTTTTCTATGTTTACATAATTTTATTTTTTTTATTTTGAGCCTTTTTTAAATCTTTTATTCTTATTTTTTATTCTCGCTTGTTATTGTTTTGAAAATTACATTTTGTTTTAATTGGTATTTTTTTAGTTAATTTTTATTTATTTTCCTGGTTTGACAGCAAATGTTAACTCATCTCATGATTGGTTTATGGTAGGCATCGGAATTTTGACATTCAAGGAGTTGCATTATTGGATTTTGAGAAACGACAAGTATTTGGAATGCTCTTCCCTCATATTATGTGCAAACGAGAGTGCCTCCCCCATCTACGTTAGACACAAACAAGACTGTCCCCTACTAACATAGCACACGAACTGGTGTGCCCCACCCACGTACCCGGGTACTTCCCCCCCCTCAGCCACGCTACACACGAGGAAATGTGCTTCACTTCTTTGCATGTTCTGCTACAATGGAAAAAACTTTTTTTTATACTTTTCCATGAGAAAAACTTGCTCGATGTTTGAGCTTTGTGTCGGGAATAAAATGTTGATCGGGAGTAATAAAATGTTGATGGCCATCAAAAAATTTGTCAAACACGAAGATATAAATATGTTTTATGATATTTCCTCGTCTTTTTTTTCTCCATCCTCTTCCGTTATCATCACCATCGCTCTTAGGGGCAGTAGCATCATCAACGTTGGTGGTTGATACAATCATCATCATTGTCATCATCATCATCATCATCATCATCATCATCATCATCATCATCATCATCAGCATCAGCAGCATCATCATCATCGTCGTCGTCGTCTGACACGTCGCAGGAATTATATGGAATATTCTTTCATTGTCGTCTTCGTTTTCTTATTTATTCCTTCCTTGTTCTTCCTAATTCTTCCAGCTTAACGAGTAAAAAGGTAGAATAATATGTCCAACACAGGGTTCAAATAAAAATGAATAAATATTCGAATTTTATCTCGCACAAAAAAAAACATTGAGTTGAAGATTATAATGGTGATGATAGCAGTAGCAGTAGTAGTAGTAGTGGTGGGTGGTGATGTTGGTGGTGATGGTGGTGGTGGTGTAGTAGTAGTAGTAGTAGTAGTAGTAGTAGTAGTAGTAGTAGTAGTAGTAGTAGTAGTAGTAGTAGTAGTAGTAGTAGTTGTAGTAGTAGTAGTAGTAGTAGTAGTGGTAGTAGTAGTAGTAGTAGTAGTAGTAGTAGTAGTAGTAGTAGTAGTAGTAGTAGTAGTAGTAGTAGTAGTAGTAGTAGTAGTAGTAGTAGTAGTAGTAGTAGTAGTAGTAGTAGTAGTAGTAGTAGTAGTAGTAGTAGTAGTAGTAGTAGTAGTAGTAGTAGTAGTAGTAGTAGTAGTAGTAGTAGTAGTAGTAGTAGTAGTAGTAGTAGTAGTAGTAGTAGTAGTAGTAGTAGTAGTAGTAGTAGTAGTAGTAGTAGTAGTAGTAGTAGTAGTAGTAGTAGTAGTAGTAGTAGTAGTAGTAGTAGTAGTAGTAGTAGTAGTAGTAGTAGTAGTAGTAGTAGTAGTAGTAGTAGTAGTAGTAGTAGTAGTAGTAGTAGTAGTAGTAGTAGTAGTAGTAGTAGTAGTAGTAGTAGTAGTAGTAGTAGTAGTAGTAGTAGTAGTAGTAGTAGTAGTAGTAGTAGTAGTAGTAGTAGTAGTAGTAGTAGTAGTAGTAGTAGTAGTAGTAGTAGTAGTAGTAGTAGTAGTAGTAGTAGTAGTAGTAGTAGTAGTAGTAGTAGTAGTAGTAGTAGTAGTAGTAGTAGTAGTAGTAGTAGTAGTAGTAGTAGTAGTAGTAGTAGTAGTAGTAGTAGTAGTAGTAGTAGTAGTAGTAGTAGTAGTAGTAGTAGTAGTAGTAGTAGTAGTAGTAGTAGTAGTAGTAGTAGTAACAGTAGTATGCCAGCGATAATGACGTTGATGATAATGATGAAACTCAGGTGAAAGCAGTAGATCTGGACACAGGTGCCAACGGAAATGTGACTTACTCTTTGATCAAATCAAACGACCAAAGCAACGACAAGTTCGAAATTGAAGCACAAACGGGGGTCATAAGAACCTCCGACATATTCGACAGGGAAGCCCAACTGGGTGTCACCGACTTTGGAGTTACCGTAAAAGCGGAGGACCAAGGGGCACAGACCCTTGCAGGTTTGGTGATAAATTTTTCACGCTTTAAATAAATTTTAATTTTAATACATTTATTGATAAAGTGTGATGAAAATTAAAATATAAAAAATCAAATTGGTTTAAATTTAAATGGAAAAATGTAATTTATTTATTTTTTTAAACTAATTAAAATTTATTTAAAAACAATTATATTTTAAAATTATTTTCATTTTCCAATTAGTAGCCCCATTAACCTCTAAACATGCAAGTTGAAAGACATCTATGCACGGAAAATAATCTCTTTCAAAAGTATAAACCTCATATATATCCATAAAAACTGCAATATTTTAACATCCACTCAAGTCCTAATCCAGTTCGTATCAATTAAGCTGCAAAATATTAAATTCTCACTCATGATGAAAAAACACAAACATCATCGAACAGGTTTCTGCACATTCCGCGTAAAAATTGGCGACAAGAACGACAATCCGCCTGTTTTCAACCTTCCATCTTATACGACCAGCATTGAGGAAAGAAGTTCCGTCGGCAAGCGCATCAAACAAGTCTACGCCACGGACAGAGACGCAGGCGACAACGGGAAGGTCGAGTACTTCCTCAGCAACGATTCTTCTGGATTTTTTGCCGTCAACCAATTCAACGGATGGGTGACCGTGGCAAGGCCTATGTCAGGGGTTTGTGGGAATTTGTTAATTAACAAACACAGTCACACACACACATACATACAATTACACAAACACGCAATTACCTCAGCATAAACGCGCACAAATGAGCATTTGTTCATCCACATCAAATTTTGTACATACACATCAAATTTTATACATAGACATCACATTCTGTACATACAAATCAACATTTGTAGTACAAATTTTGAGCATACACATCAACTTTTGTAGTACAAAAATTATGTACATACATCAACATTTGTAGTACACATTTTTACATACACGCTACAACCTGTACATGCACCTTAACAGTGTACATTTGTACATTAAAATTTGTTTATACACATAATATGACTCACACAGCACAATTTGTTTTGCAGACAATAGGTTTTCTTTTAATATTCAGAGATGTACTAGAATTGTAATTTCAAATAAGTGCAGCAAGTTTTTTTTAAATTAAACGAAATAATTTATTTTTTGAGTTCTTGTAATTTTTCACACAAAAAAAGTTAATTCAATATTTCTCTTCTTGCATTTGCAAAGCCGTTTGATGGCGCCATGAACGAAGCACCTCGTACGTACAATGACGTATACATAGTAATACATACATGGATGTATAAGTAGGCATGTAATGTCGTGTATCTTTTAAATTTCATTTAAAAGAATGTAAGTAGGCATGTAATGTAATGTATTCTCGTAATTTCATTAAAAGAAAATGTAAGTAGTATAATGTAAAGTAATTTAGTATTCTCTTTTCTGTGGTAATTTTGTGAAAATTTTTGTTTGCGTTGCTCTTACTGGCGAGCAAAACCTGCTCAATTCCAAAATATGTTTTATCATTAAACTTGTTTGATGAAAAAAGTAAATAATAATTTTGTTTGAAAAAATTTTATTTGAGTATTAATTTTAAATGAACTAGCACTAAAAAATTAAAAAAAATATATTTTAACAAATAAAATAAAAGTCGTAAAACTACAAAAAGCTGGCCCGCTTTGAAAATTTTTTCATATTTTTTTTCAGTGCGCGTGAGTGCCATCATTAAAAATTTCATGTTCTCAGATTTGCTTTCATCAAGCCGCAGTGATGGCGACCGATCGTAATAAACGCATTCAATCCTAATTCACATTTTTTCAGACTAACAATTCTAAATGTTTTGCTCACAACAAGAAAAATGTATTCATATAATTTATTGTCATGCGATTTGATAATTACATTATTGTACATACACATCGTGTCATTAAAAACCAACAGAGAGATCAAGTGGCGATTGAGATAGAGGCGCGAGACAGGGGGTCGCCGACCAAGTCTGGCTTCGTGCGAATGGACATCGAGATTACACAAACAACCAACGCTTATCCGCAATGGCAGGAGGATTATTCCCTCGTGCCAGCAAGAATCAGCGAGAACGCCCCAGTCAACACGGTCGTGAAGCGCTTGAAGGCATTCTCTTCCATCCCAGACTCCCTGGTCAATTACGTCATCCAGCAGGGAGAAACCCCGGAACAGAACGGACAACCGAGGAGCTTCTATCACAGGACCGATGAAGCAACAAATGAAATGGTGCTTCTCACTTACAGGCCTCTCGATTACGAAGCTCTTCCTCAATACATCCTCACCATCAAAGCAGCGGTTAGTTGGCTTCATTTCTGTTTCCCCTTGAAGTTGATTGCATGAATTAGTTGTTCTATCAAGAGCTTGCATGAATTACTTAAGCTTGCATGAATTACTTAAGCTTGCATGAATTACTTAAGCTTGCATGAATTACTTAAGCTTGCATGAATTACTTAAGCTTGCATGAATTACTTAAGCTTGCATGAATTACTTAAGCTTGCATGAATTACTTAAGCTTGCATGAATTACTTAAGCTTGCATGAATTACTTAAGCTTGCATGAATTACTTAAGCTTGCATGAATTACTTAAGCTTGCATGAATTACTTAAGCTTGCATGAATTACTTAAGCTTGCATGAATTACTTAAGCTTGCATGAATTACTTAAGCTTGCATGAATTACTTAAGCTTGCATGAATTACTTAAGCTTGCATGAATTACTTAAGCTTGCATGAATTACTTAAGCTTGCATGAATTACTTAAGCTTGCATGAATTACTTAAGCTTGCATGAATTACTTAAGCTTGCATGAATTACTTAAGCTTGCATGAATTACTTAAGCTTGCATGAATTACTTAAGCTTGCATGAATTACTTAAGCTTGCATGAATTACTTAAGCTTGCATGAATTACTTAAGCTTGCATGAATTACTTAAGCTTGCATGAATTACTTAAGCTTGCATGAATTACTTAAGCTTGCATGAATTACTTAAGCTTGCATGAATTACTTAAGCTTGCATGAATTACTTAAGCTTGCATGAATTACTTAAGCTTGCAAGCACTTGCATGAATTACTAGCGCTTACAAGCACTTGCATGAATTACTTGCGCTTACAAGCACTTGCATGAATTACTTGCGCTTACAAGCACTTGCATGAATTACTTGCGTTTACAAGCACTTGCATGAATTACTTGCGCGTACAAGCACTTGCATGAATTACTTGCGTTTACAAGCACTTGCATGAATTACTTGCGCTTACAATCACTTGCATGAATTATTTGCGCTTACAAGCAATTGCATGAATTACATGTACTTACAAGCACTTGCATGAATTAATTGCGCTTAAAAGCACTTGCATGAATTACATTGTCTGCCCTATGATGCATTTAACGGGTCTTGATTAAAAGCGAATTGTTTAAAGAACTAGCTCACTTCTTGCGTTTTTAATTTTTTTCAAACTCGTGTTATGTTCAGCCAAGGATATCTTGATATCACATCTTATATCAAGATATCTTGATGGATATCTTGATATAACATCTTATATCAAGATATCCATGGTTCAGCACAGTTCTGTTTATGTAGATATTATACAATCAATGATTGAATTTTATTTTTCAAACAAACTCTGCAATAGCAACGCCGGTTTCAATAAAATTATAAAATCTTAAAAAATATGATTTCACTACTCAAACGTCCGACCAAATTGCATTTTTTATGGCGCCATGTTTTGGTGGCTGTTTTTTTTTATAACAAAATTCTCCACAACTCTATAAATTCATCCACATTGCAGCAACAGCTCTACAACTGCTATCAGTACAACACACCCACAATACAACAAATCTATACAACAAGCCTTTTTTGCACCTACAACACAACATCAACTACACATCCACGCACCTACAACACAACATCAACTACACATCCACGCACCTACAACACAACATCAACTACACATCCACGCACCTACAACACAACATCAACTACACATCCACGCACCTACAACACAACATCAACTACACATCCACGCACCTACAACACAACATCAACTACACATCCACGCACCTACAACACAACATCAACTACACATCCACCTACAACACAACATCAACTACACATCCACCTACAACACAACATCAACTACACATCCACGCACATACAACACAACATCAACTACACATCCACCTACAACACAACATCAACTACACATCCACGCACATACAACACAACATCAACTACACATCCACCTACAACACAACATCAACTACACATCCATAAAAACAACAACAATTTAACACACGCACACACACAGAACAGGGCGACCAACTCACTCCACAATGACACTCGACTGGTCATTGATCTCAGGGACGAGAACGACGAAATTCCTCAATTTGTTGGTCTTGATGAGAACGGAAGATATCCTGGAAGTGTAGCCGAGAACCTGGAGCCTGGAACCGAGGTCATCTCGGTCACTGCCACTGACAAGGATCAGTTTCCAGATTTTAAAAAGGTTTTTTTCTATTTGACAAATAAAAATTGTTTTCTTTTTGTGGCAATTGCTTAAAAAAAAAGTTCCCAATATTATTGATATGATTGCGCAGTCCCTCTCTCTCTCTCTCTCTCTGTGTGCGTGTGTGTGTGTGTGTGTGTGTGTGTGTGTGTGTGTGTGTGTGTGTGTGTGTGTGTGTGTGTGTGTGTGTGTGTGTGTGTGTGTGTGTGTGTATTGATTGCTTCCTGAGTAAGAAGGCTGTTGAGCAAACACGCAACATTGCACTTTGTTAGATGTGATTCATTTGCAACTTATGTGGAAGAAGGTTTCTTCTTTCAATGTTCTTTTTCTGGTTATATTTCAACATACCGTAAACACGATAACGTTGATCATTTCTCTCTTATTTTCTTTTCCCTCCTCTCTCTCTCTCTCTCTCTCTCTCTCTCTCTCTTCTCTTTTACTATCTAAACCGCCCCCACATCTTTGTTACGGCTGGACTAGTTTCCAGCAAACTGGCCTTGAAGTATGTTTGTAACGTGACCTTCCACAGATAAAGTACAGCATAAAACACGTCGGCGTCGACTACGACAAGTTCAGTATCGACGAAGAAACAGGCGTCATCAAATCAGTTTCCTCGTTCGATAGAGAAACGAAGAACGAATATTACTTGACCGTCGTGGCCGAGGACGGGGCCTCTTCCGACAGACCGAACCACTACCCCCCCGGCACTCCCAATCAAGGTTCGCGTGACATGGACACATTTTTTATTATTATTATCAACATTTATAATTGCTAATTTCAGGTTATTTTTTGACGACGAGACGTTAAATTAACGAGATTAATTTCCTTAAATGATTAATCTTTTTTCAACGATCAATATAATTTCAAAGTGAATTGTTCTCAAATGAAATCTTGTGATGGTTGCAGGCGAAGCAGAGGTACAAATCAGAGTGACCGATATGAACGACAATTCTCCTTACTTCAAAGACAGATCGTACACCACACGAGTTCCCGAGAACACAGACCCTGGCACTGTCATCATAACTGTCACAGCTGACGACAGAGATGAGGGTAGGGTTGGGCTTCCTGCTTCAATCTGATTTCAAAGAAAAACTGAAATCTTTAAAAATTATTTTTAAGGCTAATTTTATATTTTGTTTTCTTTCTTGTGTGCGTGCGCAGAAAACAGACTGACGTACTCAATTGTCGGCGGTAACCTCGGCAACGCCTTCGAAGTTGTGCCTGACCTCGGCGAGGTCAAAGTTCGAGGTCATCTAGATTACGAAAATGGTCCCAGGGTAAATTTAAACTTCTTGGCTGAGAGAGTTCGTTAAAAACACTGGAAACTGAATAATACAATCGTAATAAAATAATCAAATACTTTCTCGATCAATATTATTGATATCGTGCTTGTTTATAATTATGTTTGTAATTTAATGGCTGGATGGAAGGAGTACAGACTGACCTACAGAGTCTTCGACGACAAGTTCACCAACACGACAACAATTCTCGTCCAAGTACTCGACGTCAACGACAATCCACCACGCTTCGACAACAGCATCTACAACGTCACCGATATTCAAGAAGAAGAGCCAGGAATATCGAAGAATAATCCCAAATATCTATTATCTGTCAGTATCTTTATTTCTATTTGTCAGTATCGTTGTTTCTATTTGTCAGTTCAATTTCTTTTATCTGTCAGTAACTTTATCTCTATCTGTCGTATCTGGGCTTCTATCTGTCCCTATAATTACTTGTATTTGCCAGTAATTTTACTTTTGCCCGTTGGTAACTTTATTTTTCTATTTGCTGGTATCTTCAACTCTTCTGGTCTTTGACACACACACACAAACACACACACACATACACACAAACACACACACAGCTTTTATTGTCTTCTGCACAAGTGCGGGCGGGCAAGCAGTTCCTGCAATAAATTGATATTTGAGCAAAACCTTTAAAATTTTAATGCGACACGTCAGTACATTTTCGTTCAAATCAATAAACAGGTAGTCTGCATGAAATTATGCATGCATACATTATTTAAATGTCGTAGCTATGCGGCTAGGGTAGATAGGGTGCTAGGGTGAAGCTGGCGTCGACTTGACTAATCTCGGCTCGATTCCTGATTCCGCTCGCCGCTTATTAGCCACGTTATCAAGAATAAGCTGGTTAACTCATTCTCATAAAACGCAATACAAATCAATGCCACTGGAGGTGGGTTTGCAGCATTCTAGAGATATGCATCCATAATGGTGGCGTTCTTATTGGGGGATGTTACTGCTATGAATGAACTGGTTTAGTCGGACTGCTTTGAAGTAACATTGATCGCAAATAATAAAAATAAGTGTCACGGTCATGGTATCAGTAGTATCGCTGTCAACTGGTCCACCTTTGTGGCTTAAACCAGGTTTACGTAAATTATTGACTACATTGCGTTAATTAGTATATACAAGTATTGAGTATTTTATGGGTCGGAATTCAACTTTAAAGAATTGAAATATTTTATTAAATCCGTAAAATTCTATGTATCTATTGGCTTGCACAGTTTACTTTTAAAATATTTGAAATTTTATAACGGCAGATGCTTTTTAACACGTCGAATTTGTACCAGGATATTAAACCTTTTTTTATTATTAAAAAATATGATAAACTCTTATCTGTTTATTATAAACTAGCAGTGCCCGTAGCGGCTTCGCTCGCATGAAATTAGAGAGTTTGAACCGTGCATCCATAGTAGAGATCAATTTTTTAGGTCTCGACTCGGCCCGTCGACAACTTAGCCCAGCCCGTTTTAAAAACCTAAACTCCTGGCCCGGAACAGCCCGTTTGAATTAGGCCCGGCCCATTTTTACAGGCCTAGAAGTTCTATATACTTGATGAAAAACTTCGGCCCGTCCCACCTTGACTTCAGGTTTGGCCCGGCCCAACTGAAGACCCTAAAATCACTAAAATATCTATATACTTGGTGAAAAACCTCGGCCCGTCCCACTTTGATTTAAGGTTTGGCCTGGCCCGTGTGAAGACTCTAAAACAACGGCTTGGCCCAACCGGTGATAAACTGGACTTAGCTACTTTTAAACGGCACAAAACTTCAAAATACTAATTTTTACATTTGTAGCACTTACAGTTTTTGAGTAGCAGTTATTTTGAAATCAAATAACCCTTATTTCCACCCCACATTTGAGGTCCTGGAAACCAAATTTTTAAAAAATGTTGAAACACTTATATCATTATTTTTTGAGTAAATACTAAATACTAATTTTGACATCTGTAGCATTCACAGTTTTTGAGTAGCAGTTACTTTAAAAACCAAAGAAACCTTTTTCCAACCCACATTTGAGATCATGAAAACCAAAATTTCATATATCCTTATTTTAAGAGTAGAAACTAAATACTAATTTTTACTTTTGTAACATTTACAGTTTTTGAGTAGCAGTTACTTTAAACACCAAATAACCCAATTTTCCACCCCACATTTGAGGTCCTGAAAACCAAATTTTCAAAAAATAGTGAAACCCGTATATCATTATTTTTAGAGTAGAAACTAAATACTAATTTTTACTTTTGTAGCATTAACAGTTTTTGAGTAGAAGCTACTTTAAAAACCAAATAACCCATATTTCCAACCCACATTTGAGGTCCGGGAAACCAAATTTGTAAAAAATGGTGAAACACGTATATCTTTATTTTTAGAAAAGAAACTAAATAATAATTTTTACATCTGTGGTATTTACTGTTTTTGAGTAGCAGTTACTATAAAAGACAATTAGCCCTATTTTCCACCCCACATTTGAAGTCCTAGAAACCAAATTTTCAAAAAATGCTAAAACACGTATTTCATTATTTTTAGAGTAGAAACTAAATACTAATTTTTACTCATGTAGCATTAACAGTTTTTGAGTAGAAGCTACTTTAAAAACCAAATAACCCAATTTTCCAACCCACAATTGAGGTCCGGGAAACCGAATTTTCAAAAAATGGTGAAACACGTATCTTTTTATTTTTCAAAAAGAATCTATATACCAAATTTCAAAATCTCCTCATTTTTGGTTTTCGAGATATACATTGTTTTAGAAAAAAGTTTGTTTTCCAGTTTTTTCCCCTAAGGAGCAAAATTTTCAAAAATCCTTTCTTAGCGGATGTTTACGCTATAAAAGTAATATAAGTTCCAAATTTCACGTTCCTAGGATGAGGCGTTTGAGCTCGGCGTTGATTATCAGTCAGTCATCTGTCAGTCAGTCAGTCAGTCAGTCAGTCAGTCAGTCAGGACATGTTCTTTTATATATATAGATGTATCCAAAAGAAATGCAAATGATTCAATCAATTTCCAGGTCCGAGCCACAGATCCTGACATAGACAGAAACTCCGTAGTGCGCTACAGTCTGACGGGGCAGTTCGCCGACGATGGAACATTTTTCGTGAACGAGCATACCGGTTTGTGATTAATCGATTGGAAAATTCTAGAACATAAGTTTCATCTCGGTTTCATTATTGCATCAATTCGTCGCCATACTTCTCGACTTACTTACGAGATCCCGCGGTGTTTTTGTCAAGAGTAATTGAAGTAATTTATCATGCGCCATTTGAGGATCGACCCTGGGCATTGCTTTCGCATGACGTATGACGTTCGTTTAGGGGAGATTTACTTGACGAAGTCACTGGACCGCGACCACGGTAGAGGCAGGCCCGTCTGGAATTTCAACGTTCTGGCTCACGACGAACCCGACGCCCACCAGCCTTCCCTGACGGGGTACGCAGAGGTCAGGGTCATGCCACGAGATATCAACGACAACGCTCCTGTGTTCGACAGGAATCGCTTAGTCGGAAGAATTCCTGAACATTCGAGAATAGGTTAGAAAAGAGGAGGTTGTTTTATGTATGAAAGATGACTTGAAGATGGCCAGATCGCGTGCTTAAAGATCGCTACTTACGGCTGATTAAAAACAACCCGACGCAAAAGGTTAAAATATTAAATAGGCGTGTATTTTTTTTAAATTTATAATTTAAAATAAAATATTATGGTTCTTATCAGACGAATTCTTAGAAAATTGTTGCACATGGTTTAATTTGCATTCTATTGATCAGGCATGACAGTTCTGACTGTCATAGCAACCGATGTGGACAACGGGAACAACGGCTCAGTGAGTTACACATTGAAGCAAGTGCCAATGAGAGGAAACCAGCCTCTGTTTTCTATCGATTCGCACATGGGTCTCATCTCGACCATGATAGAGAACGCACTGGATAGAGAAGTGCAGGCGGAATATCAGGTCCTTGTCCAGGCCAGAGACAGGGGTGCTCCCCCGATGATGGGTAAGTGACAAGTACGACGACGACGAAGGTGATGATGATGATGTTGATGATGATGATGATGATGATGATGATGATGATGATGATGATGATGATGATGATGGTGGTGGTGGTGGTGGTGGTGGTGATGGTGATGGTGATGGTGATGATGCTGATGATTCTAATGATGTTGATGATGCTGATGATGGTGATGGCGATGATGATGACGAGGATGATGATGACGATTAAGGTGCTTTCAATGCCTGTGACATTGACAAGGATCGTTTTATAGTGATGGTGATGATACTTTAATGGAGTTCGATCCGATTGATTTCTAGATAGAAACAGAAACAAGGGATGGGAACTGTCGCATTGATCACATCATCTTGTTTTATCATTATTTGCTTCCACAAATATTTGCATACATGTGCATACGTACCTACGTCTGTTGGGGAGAGGGACTGTGCACACTGTATAGTGTACACAATGCGTGCAGGGGGTTCATACATTATTAGAACAACTTCTAGCATTAAGTGTTACTTTGCAGTAAAAGTGCGTCAATCAGATGCATTCTTCAACGTCGTTTGAAATTTTACCGAAAAATTCAATTTTGAAGTTAGGCACGAGTATGTGTGTGGATCAGCTTAGCAGCTTTTTTTTAAAGAGGTTAAACAATTACTTTAGAGTAACCGTTTCGGAATGCGAAGGAGAAGAATATAAATGTGGTTTTTGATGTAAGCGATGTATCCTGGAAATGCAGTGAATCATTTTTAATTTCATCAGAGCCAGAAATCAATGTGCTGCTTCAGTTATTATAGATGTTGATGTTGTGCTGTAGGCTATTTAAATGCTGTGTCAATTTTTACAGAAATTAGTAACATCCTTGAAAATTTGTAATTTTGGATGGATTCGTTGCTTCTAGAAATCTTTTTAAGGATTAAAGTCATTGTTGATCAACTACAAGTATGATCTCTGGATGCTAATTACCTGTACAACACGGACAGTAAAGTCTCGCGTTTTTTCTCCACTTTCTCATTCCATGACAAGATTAACAGCAGCTTATTTGTCGTCTCCATCCAGCTTACTTTCATTTCCATAAATTCATGTTTCTGACATGTCTACGTACATGTCTTAATACATGTCTATGTACATGTGTACTTGTGTATCTACATGTCTACGTACATGTGTACATATGTATGTACATGTCTATGTACATGTGTATTTGTGTATGTACATGTCTATGTACATGTCAACGTACATTTCTTTTGCCTCAGGAATCTGCTGGTTTGAGTTCGCTGCTCGCATTTTATCCACGACATTCGCGCGTAATTCATTAATTTTTTTCCAGCTGATATCCGGTTATTAAGTGTATTAATTAATCGCAGAAAAACATCTGGAGTCAAAATTTTGAGGTTTTTAAGAGAATCTTATAAAAAAAGAAATTAAGGAAAATTAGTGCGTATAACATAGAGATCGCATATTATCTACAAATTGTTGATAGTTATAGTCCCGTGGTTTTCAAATCCATGCTGTGTTTGTTATTTTTTCCTGAATTGCATTACCTGTCCCATTACCTGTCCCCCATAAGCACAACTTGACATTGTTCTTTATTGCCGTCGAATCGAACACGCACACAATAATGCATAACAGCACGTCAGAAGGCAACTATTCGCAGTTTCCAATTTAACCGTATTCTGCAGTTAGGATGGAGATTGGAGATCCATCATGTTTTAATTCCATATTATAACAGTTAGTAGAAAATTGTAATAAACACAGCTTTCTTGTCATGGGTTTTATTGTTTTGATCTGAAAATGTCTGTTAGAATGATAGGAGTTTTGTTTAATGACTTGTGCGTAGATGTCAGCCTTGCGTCGAGAAAGTTCAAAGTTCAAATACAATCCCTGGCCTTTTACTGAACTAACTAGTTACTAGTTGAAGGTTGACCTCAAGGATTGAAGCCAGCTTGTTCCTATTTTGTAGGTCATCCAAATTTAACATTGAATTTTCTGTGCAAGCAGGAATCTAACAATTGATTAAATATTATAACTAAGACTTGTCGTCTGAAAACTGCGATTGCTGGCCTTAAAACCTTCCTAATCCTCTTCACCTCTTCCTACCAGTGCTTACTTCCGCTACACTCGAAAGCTTTAAAAAGAAACAAAAATTCAAATAAAATTTCTTCAGTAGCTGCTTTGAAGTTTATTTAACTCGCTTGCTAAAATTTCGAAGACGGGAAATTCTGAGTTCTTCAACATGAAAAAATCTGGCACATCGTGAGGCTGTTCAGCCCAAACAGATTATCTGAGGAAGAAAAAGAAAAATTAATGCTGCAATATGACTGCGTACACTATAATGGCGCGTGCTTTTATCTCTATTCATTTCGAAGGGTGCCGATTTCTAGGAGAAAGGAGAAAGAAATCATACTTAGTTGTATATTTCAGCGCTTCAGATTAAAGTGCTTCTGTGCACGGGTGTATGTGTGTGTGTTTGTGTGAGTGTGTGTATGTGTATGTATGTGTGTGTGCGTGTGTGTGTGTATGTGTGTGTATGTGTATGGATGAGTGTTTGTGTGTGTGTGTATGTGTATGGGTGAGTGTGTGTGGGCATGTGTGTATGTGTATGGGTGTGTGTTTGTGTGAGTGTTTGTATGTGTATGGGTGTGTGTTTGTGTGAGTGTTTGTGTGAGTGTGTGTATTACAGACCGGAAGGAAGTATGCCAACGAACCGACATCAACTGAATTTATCGTAAATTTCTTGAACGCACGTCATTCGTGCTTTGCATCAATCGAGAAATTGGCAGAAAATATGATTTTTCGACATTTAACCGCTATACAAGATTAGCCCATAAATTGGATTACTTGAAGGTTAAAAATTAAAAAAAAAACTGTTTTCTTCAAATTTTGAAATTTTTCCTCCCCGACCAGCCAGCGCCACAGTCACGGTCATCATCGACGACGTTAACGACCACAGACCCCACTTCAGCCACCCCCTCTACAAGACCACCCTCTCCGAAAGTGCCAAAGCTGGAACCTCTGTCGTCTCCGTATCTGCCACCGACGGCGACGTGGGACACAATGCCAAACTCTTGTACACACTGAGCGAGAAGGACAGGGAGCACTTCTTCATCATGACGGTCGAGGCCACCAATACAGGTGTTCTCAAGGTCTTCAAGGTGAACACGTGTGCGATTTGTAGAAACCACTCGTGGAAAATAAAAGCTGATACTTTAATAATAATAATAATAATAATAATAATAATAATAATAATAATAATAATGATGATGATGATGATGATGATGATGATGATGATGATGATGATGATGATGATGATGATGATGATGATGATGATGATGATGATGATGATGATGATGATGATGATGATGATGATGATGATGATGATGATGATGATAATAATAATAATATTAATACAGCGTTATTGTGTTTCGAGAATTGATTGCGAGAAGTACTTAACTGTTGTTCAATTGTTAATGCGTTTTTTTCTCTCTTGATGCAAGTTATACGCTTGCGCGAACTCAAAATCTCGTCCTGTACATTTAAAATGTAATTTATATCTTTGTTCGCATTTTACTATTTTACTCCTACTGTTAGTACTTTTTGTATTGTTACTATTATTACTATTATTATTATTATTGAAAATAATAATATTAAAATTATGTAAATTTTAAGGAATACATTAAAAAGTGTATAGATTGAATGGATGGATGGATGGATGGATGGACGGATGGACGGATGGACGGATGGATGGACGGACGGACGGACGGATGGATGGACAAATGGACGGACGGACGGACGGATGGATGAATGGAAGTACAAAAAAATACACTTGTCTAATTAATAGATAAATTAAATTTTTTTTGTTTTGATTTCGACGAAACTGAATTAAATTGACTAAAAAAAAATTTCATTTTTTTAAAGCCAATAGATTTCGACTCACTGTCACAACCGCTGTTCAACGTGACGGTGTACGTGCAAGACTCAGATCCCGGTCACACGGACGTCACACACATCGAAGTGACTGTCACAGATGCAAACGATAACGCACCAGTGTTCGTACCGAACAGCAAAACTGTGGTTCGTTTTTTTCGTTCGTTCGTTCGTCGTTTGTTTTTATGAGTTTCTTCGCTCACATGTAATCATTTATTTATCTTTAAAATGTCACAATAAATCAAATAAGATCCATTTGAGCAAAACAACTTTTTTTATTACTTATGAATAAAATAATATTTTTTTATATTATTATTAAATAAATTATGCTAAGTTTTTGACTTTTAAATATATAAAAAAGATGAGGAAGATCGCATCTGTTTCTATAGCGACGGTCTTAGCGTATTTATTTGAAATTTACTCCACGAGTCACAGAATAAATTTTTTAGTGAATAAAAATAACCGCACGATTTTACATCATCATCATCATCACCACCACCACCATCATCATCATCACCATCATCATCACCACCTTCACCATCATCATCATCATAATCACCTTTACCACCATCATCATCATAATCACCTTCACCACCATCATCATCGTAACCATCAAGAACATCAATATCATTCATTGTCATAATCAACAATATCATTTCAATACTGCTATCGGTCAGTATATGGCAGCTGGAGAAGCAATAAATTTCCAGGTGTTGTTTCGATACTGACCAACCAGCTGTTATTTGACCGTCATATTTCCATTAATCCTCGTTTCTGCATCTTCATTTGAAGTAAGACAGGTGCAAATGTGAATATAAATGCCCCCCCCCACCCCCGCGGTGGGTGGTACCTCCCCGGTGGAATGCAAAATTATAACTCCTTGTGAATCTTCTTTTTACCTCAGGGCGAGCTTTCCCATCTCAGAACAATTAGCCGGTAAATTGCGTTAGTAAATCCTTATGAAGATTTAGCTTGCTTGGCAAAACTAGTTTGCTGTAATTAATCGCGATTAATCGTTTAATCGAGTTTAGCTATTTCTGTATTTTTTATTCTCTTTCGCTGATGTTTTTCTCTTTCAGAGCGCAACTGAAATTTATTAAATTGATTTTATTTACTTTTTTATGTAATTCATTAATCTCGTGAAAAGGAAACTCCAAAAAAATATAAAAAAATTCCTTTTCGCTAAAATCATTTATTAACGATTATAATAAGTTGGATCAAAAATTTAAAATGTTCATCGAACGTCACAAATATAGAATAACAACACCATGAATGCATCTCTTGGATGTTTCAGATAAATATGCCAGAGAATGTTACAGTGGGAACGACAGTCGAGAGATTCAGTGCATCAGACAAAGATACTGGCATTAATAGAGAGTTCACGTCTGTTTATATTATTACTTACTTATTTATTTTACAACTGCGTTATTTATTTCTATTGATTTGTTTATATATTTATTATGTTAAGATTTATTTGTGTTATATATTTTATTTATTTATTTATTAATTAATTAATTTATTTATTTATACCCAATTTAGGTTTATTTATTAATTTATTTTGTTAATGTTGTAGTTATCATTTCATTGACTGGTTTTCAAGCATTTGTAAAAGTATTTGAGTATTTAAGTATTTATATGTGAAAAGTATTTTATTATTCGAGAATTTTATTTTAAAAAGTATTAGAGTATCTAAGTATTTATTTTTGAAAAGTATTTGATTACTTTATCTTAAAAAGTGTTTGAGTATTTTATTTTAAAAAGTGTTTGAGTATTTTATTTTAAAATTGTATTCGAGTATTTAAGCATTTATACGTGAAAAGTATTTGGGTATTTTATTTTAAAAAGTATTTGGGTATTTTATTTTAAAAAGTATTTGGGTATTTTATTTTAAAAAGTATTTGGCTATTTTATTTTTAAAAGTATTTGGGTATTTTGTTTTAAAAAGTATTTCGGTATTTTATTTTAAAAAGTATTTGGGTATTTTATTTTAAAAAGTATTTGGGTATTTTATTTTAAAAAGTAATTGAGTATTTAAGTATTTATGTGTGAAAAGTAGTTGAGTATTTTATTATAAAAAGTATTTGAGTATTTTATTTTAAAAGTATTCGATATTTTTATTTTGAAAAGTATTCGATTATCTAAGTATTTATTTTTGAAAAGTATTTGAGTATTTTATTTTTAAAAGTATTCGTATTTAAGTATTTATATGTGAAAAGTGGATTTCAGCATTTTATTCTTCTCACGTGACCAGCTTGGTCCTTCATGTGCAGAAGTTTTGCTTTAGATTTAAAATTACAAGTTGTTGTTGTTTCCTAGGAGGAAAATATCATCATCATCATCATTATCATCATCATCATCATCATCATCATCATCATCATCATCATCATCATCATCATCATCATCATCATCATCATCATCGTCGTCGTCATCGTCTTCGTCGTCATCATCCTCGTCATCATCATCGCGTTTGTCAATGTCGCAATTTTTTAACCTTTTCACCTCACGAAATGAACCGGCTATTTCTCTTTATTAAGCAGTTTAATTTCTCCAATAAACCAAATTTAAAAATAAAAGTTGCTATTCGATTTAAAGAAAAAACACCAAAAAATCAGCGTATTATTTGTTTCGTTAGTAATTTGTGAACATTCAAGTTTATAAATAGACTAGAAATAAATGCATATTTAAAAAAGAGCTATATATATATGTATGTATGTATATAATATGTATATATATATATATAATATGTATGTATATAATATGTATATATATAATATGTATGTATATAATATGTATGTATATAATATGTATGTATATAATATGTATGTATATAATATGTATATATATATATATAATATGTATGTATATAATATGTATATATATAATATGTATATATATAATATGTATGTATATAATATGCATGTATATAATATGTATATATATAATATGTATGTATATAATATGTATATATATAATATGTATGTATATAATATGTATGTATATAATATGTATGTATATACATAATATGTATGTATATAAAACAGAGATGTATTGATCTCCATTTGTACAATTTATACAGCCGTCATTCGCTTATTCTGCTTCTTAAATAAAGAAATTCTTCGACCAATTTCTTTCCATATTTGCTCGATTTTGAGTTTTATTGTTCGAAATTGTTCTTTCCATGACAAATGAAGCTGTTAGTGAACTCCACGTATTTTATGGACTTTATACACGCCTCCTTACACACACTCACGCACACACACACACACACACAAACATACTCACACTTATACAAATAGACACATGTGTAAACACATGCACACTACACACACGCTTACATTCACAGGTACAAACACACACACAGATACAAACACCAACACAAACACACATTCACAAGTACAAACACACACACACACACACTCACAGGTACAAAGACAAACACACGCACACTCACTAACAGGTACTCCATAGACAGACAAACGGACATCGACAAACAGTTCGCAATTGATGCGTCCGGTTTGGTGACAACTTTGAAACTACTGAACAGAGAGGTCACGCCCGCGCACAGAATCCACCTACTTGCCATCGACAGAGGTTCGAAATGAAAAGAAATGACATTTTAAATGAATTATTAGACTTTAATTTAATTAAAAATCCATTTAAGTTATTTAATTTAAATAAAAACATTAAATAGCAAACAAAGAAGTTTTTCTTTTAGAAAATTCGAGAATCCCGGCGTTTTTTATGCACTTTTGTTGATTATTCGTCAATAACCTCCGCGAACAGAGCAATAATAATTTTTTTTGGAAAAGCTCACCAGAGGTTCTTGACGTATAGTTCATCATATTGAAATTGCACCTTCAGGCATTCCGCCACAAACGGGCACCGGAACCCTGATCATTCATCTGTCTGACATCAACGACAATGCACCTGAGTTTGCGTCCTCGTACAGACCTGTCGTTTACGAAAACAGACAGCCCGGTGAAGTGGTTATAATAGTCAGTGCTATCGATAGGGACACCGCTTCTAACGGTCCCCCCTTTCAAATGTGGCTACCCTGCCATGGCCAGTGCCCCTGTAATGCAAATCCGACTTGCACTGATTTCAGCTTCAACTTCGTAAAAGGTTCATTTCATTTGGTTTTTTGCATAACAAGATAAGTAATTTAAGTGGTTGCATATTACTTGTAATTGAGATGCATATGTGCATAGTAACAATGATGCATATGTGCATAGTAACAATAA
>OZ022247.1:20347929-20370429 GCA_963978895.1 Erpobdella octoculata | reverse complement strand
TGCGTTCAAGGATCTTCAGGTGTCGAGTAGGTTAACAACCTTGTCTTTCTTCGGCCCCAATAAAAATGTTATAAAAAGCAGAGATCGTATTTAAACTGTTCAACATGATTTTCTTGATCTGTTTTTTATGATTTTCAGAATTACATATTACTTTGATCTTTAAAAAATTTAATCCACTTTTAAGATTGTACTTATCAAAACAATGTAAACTAAGATTTTTTTAAATGTATATTGAGCATAATTAAAAAAATAACTAATATCGAGCCTTGAGTTTATAAAAACAGTAGCTCTCACTTAAATAATGTCATCGTTGTGTAGTAGATGATGGTTGGTTTGTCACCTATTTAAAACTTCAACTTGTAAAGATTTTCTCCGTCATTATATTCACATAATTATTCAATTCAACGTTACCAGATGCTTATGCCACCCGGGCTTCAAAGGGCCTCGATGCCAGCAAACCCACGTAAGCTTCTCTGGGGACGGTTACGCCTGGTATCAGCCGCTTGATCAGTGCGATGAAAGTCACACGACATTCGAATTTGCAACTCTCAAAGTAATTTTAGTTATTATATTTTAATTGTAATAGTTTAGTTTTTTTTAAATATGTTGTAGTCCTTTATACCAGTTGTTTTAAGACTGTTAAAACAGTGTGTTTGAAATACCGTAGTATTTCCTGTCGTAGATCATAATTTGATCCTTTTAACTTTTCCCTCCTCCTCTCTCCAGACTTGGGACTGGCTTGCAAATGCAAGGCGGAGTTAATATTTTAGTTTATTTCATGTTTATTTTAAAGTGTTGAGTAAACGGGACGCTAACGGTGTCTGCGTCGCCCATTTAAACTCTTTTTCGACCAACTTTTTAACGTCTAGGAATCAACCTTTGTACCAAACTTCTTTATATGTTGTAAAAGATTTTATTAAATTAAATTAAAACTGAAATACAAAATACAAATACATAACAACTTCATTGAGAAAGTTTTTAATTTTATAATATTATCTATTTATTTAAACAATAACAGGAAAACTCTTTAATGTTATATTACGGACCGCTGACTGAATCTCGATCGGAAAACATGGAAGACTACATGCTGATCGAATTAAGAGGTGGTTATCCGTACATGAGAATGAACCAGGGGAGCGGAGAAGTGAAATTGAGTCTGGACGGGAGAGATCACCAGGGAATTGTGAAGATGAACAAACTGAGCGATGGCAGATGGCACAGGATTGATGTTATTATCAGTGGCAAGGTGAGATGTTCATTTGTGTTCTCAATCTTTCAATTTAATGTCAACGTGTAAGCTTGGTTGTTCTGTTATAAGAATTTTTAAGTATAAAAAAGAGTGGTAACCTAAGCACGTGCATAGAGTTTTGTTCAAATATTAGTGAGTAATTTGTTTGTTTAAAGTTTCCCGAAGCCTTTAAAAGTTAGTAAGAATAAGATGATGTTGATAACGCAGATTACACGACTGGCTTATATCTTGCTCTTTTGCCTGTCAAATATTTTAAAGTGTCTTTTTTTTAGTCTGGGGTTTTTTTAGGGAGGTTTTGTCCTTCCATGTTTGCCTACGTCAAGCTATACTGCATCCTTGTGTCGTTTCTGAATATAAATCATATCAAACAGAAACAATTTTGTTCAGCAAATGCAGCAATAAATTTTCGAGTTAAACCATTGACGGAGTTTATGTGTTTTCCTACCAATGGGGTAGTTATTGATTTGACTCAGGGTGGTCAAATAAGGGAACAAGAGGGTCAACCGTTTCCCTGATTTCAAAGTGGGCCCCTTCTGATGTTAAATTGGGTTCACCTGACTTTGAAGTGGGCCCCTTCTGATGTTAAATTGGGTTCACCTGACTTTGAAGTGGGCCCCTATAGACTGTTTAAAATGATTCCAAACATATGTGGACAATTACCTACGACTAGCTCCGCCAGCCATCAGCTATTTTTTTTTCAGAAAAACACTCGAAAAGTCTTTTGAAAACAAATTTAAAAAGTATCTTATCTCCCCTCCCCCCCCCCCCGGTCATCAGCTATTTGGGGGAAAAACCCTCTCTCCGGCCTTCAGTTATTTTGTGAGGAAAAGTTTAGTATTATGAAGATAAAATTTTGAAACGTGCGGGCCTTTTCACCATCTTACCTACCAGCATGGTTTTTGCTGAAATGATTCGATACATAACGGTTTCGCCAGAACTCGCAAATAAACAATGCGCTCCTTTCAACGAGCCTTTTTTTAAATTATTTTAATAAATTTAAAAAAAAAACAATCATTTGATCAGACAGTCAAACTGGTAGTGGATAGATGTGAAAATAAGGTTGTTCTGTTCGAGTCTGAGACTGATTCATCGGCAGTGGAAGGAAGGCGATCGTGTGAAGCAGTGGCAACAACTCCAGGCGAGGAAAGGAGATTAAATGTCAATTCGCCGATCAGCCTTGGAGGAAGATATCAGCAAAGTGCTGGGAGGTCTTCTCACTATTCAAGTATCATGAAAGAAGGATTCGACGGCTGTATAAAAAACTTCATGCACAATTCTGAGGTGTGAATTTTTTTTTCAAACTTGTCGGTTTCGATAAAGAGGAAATTAATTTTTTGTTTTTTTTTGTTTAAATTTGCTCCACCAGTTGTTCGACCTTCACGTTGGCACGATCAGAGGGGGACGAAACGTGATGGATGGATGTCCGCGGGAGGATGAAATTTGCTCTCCAGGTGGAACGAGACGAGACAAGAAAAGAGAAAACCAAATGAAATTGAAAACAACATCTGCGAAAGTGTCCATTTGTGGAGATGAGGGAGATTGCGTTGCAGGGCTGATAGCTCCCCTTTCCTTGAGCTCTGCTTGTATTTGTAGGCCTGGTTGGAGAGGAATTTCTTGCAGTATAGGTTTGAAATGATAACCAACTGATTTATTATTTATTTTCGTAAACAGGTCTCTTTAATAGTGTTATTTAAGTTTTGACTTTAATTTAAATTTCAGTTTTTATTTTTATTTTTTTATCGCATTTCAATTTTAATTGTATTTCAGTTTTTATTCAATAAATTTCAATTTCTATTTAATTTCTATTTCAATTCCCGAATTCCATGTACATTATAATATTGAAACAAGCAAGCCAATATTTTATTTATTATTATGTTAATTATAGAAAAAGTAAATAATTAAAAGATGTTACATAATAAAAAATACCTTTCTTAAAAAACAATGTTTTCTTGCGCACTAAAAAGTATAAAATAATGTTCTTATGAGCCTGGCAGAATATCTTTTATTAAATTGTTCACATTTTGGTAAGAGACTTTATAACAGTTTCTAATTTTTATAAGACAAAAAACGTTGGGCGCATATACAAAATGATGTTGTATATATATATATTTATTTATTATTTATATTGTTCACAGCTACAACCGTCCTCGACTTTGGCTCGAAAAGTTTTGTTGAGTGGGACTTCAAGGACGACTTTTACTCTGCCCTTGAAAAGAACGGAAGTTATAAAAGTGATGTGAAGATGATGTTCAGGACCAGAAAGGATTCTGGCTTGCTCTTTAAAGTACAGAACTCGCAAAAGTCTGAATACATCATTCTTGAAGTACGCTTATTTTAGGAAATGGTATTGCTTGAATCAACCCAATTGTAGTTGAAGCTTTACTTTTAATTTGTTGTTTTTCATTTAATAAATTTTTAAATGAACTTTAACATTCAACTTAGATTCACAGTTGGATGTTGAGGTTCCGGTTCAACCTGGGTTCGCGTGAGGGCTCGCTGGTTCTCTCGAGGATCAACGTATCCGACGGGGCCTGGCACGCCGTGTCCGTCGAGAGAAGGGGTAGATGGGTCGAGATGAAGGTCGACAAAGGTGAAGGACTTTACTACAATTGCACAACGGGATTTGAAGGAGAAGGTCAAGTTGAATTGAAGGTCAGTCAAAGGTCAATACTGGCAGGGGGCGATGTAAGATTTCCTTCTTCCGATTCATATCCACTGGTCGACCATGACTTTGACAACGGTCAGTTGATCTTCCTCTGCTTTATTTTATTGAAATATTATGAAACTATTAAAGTATTTTAAAACAAAATAAAAAAAAAACAAACATTTTGTTAAGTTTATAACATATTTTGTCTTGATATTGGTGGTTTATTAGTCTTTTAGTATAGCCTCCTGAGTCTATTTCCATAAGATAATGCATTACTTTTGGTCACGTTACAAACCTTTCATTACCCCCCCCCCTTTCTTGGGGGAATACAAAGTCATACGCAAATTTGTTGTTGCGGTAAATTCGGTCGTAGTGGTATAAACAGAAGATAACATAAGACTCTATCTATACACTAAGAAAATGCTGAATGCTTGAAAGTTCAACATTGCAGATGAAGCCGCTATTAAACATTCTTGTCAACCAAGTTAATATGTTATCAGATCAAGAGCAATTTTTATTAATTTTACTGGAAATAATAATTTGTAACTTGAAAATAATCACAATTACTTCTAATTTACTTGAACAGGTTGTGTAAACGACGTTAGATACAATGACTTTTGGTTCCCCATGTCTCCTTCAGAAAACTCCGAAAGTTCAGCTGCTGAATTTATGACGAGAAGCCAAAACGTAGCCACAGGATGTTTTACAGATGCCTGCAAGCGTTCAACTTGCGGTCCTGAACTTGTCTGTGTCGATCTCTGGAGAAAAGCGGACTGCAGGTGATTGGTTGCTATAAATATTTTTTTTTAATCATTGGTCTGTTATTTTTAGACTGAAATCCGATTAGAATAAATACGGCGATAAAATACAGTTTCCATGAGGATTTTGTTATTTGATTTATAAAATTACAATTTTAATTCTAAATTAAATTTTATTAATTCAACCAGGTGTCCAGTCGGAAGCAGAGCGATTCCGTCTGAAACATCATATCCATCGGAAATGTACAAACACGAGCACGTCATGTGCGAGACAATTAACGAGTGCTTGGAAGCGAATCCGTGTCGTTTTGGAGAGTGCCAGGATACTCCGGAAGGTTGATTCAGTTACTTTTAGTTTTTTTACAAGTTTTTCAACCGATGCTTACAGCCTAATTAAAATCTTAATATAACGGAAAGTATAAACGTTTTCAAATTGTTTGTGTTTGTGATGTGCTCTATTGTACGTGTCAACTTTTTACTGGTCACTCTGTTGTAGCATAATAAATGTGAAATATTTTTAACACCGTCTTGAAGGAAATAAAACCGCCTAGGAAAATAATTATTCATCAGTCAACTGATTTTATTTCTAAATATTCGCCAGGTTTCTACTGTTTATGTTCCAACGGGTACTCAGGACTCTATTGCGCTGAAAGGAGAGCCTCTTCGACATCTGTAACCATGGCACCAGAAGCCATGGTTGCCATAGTAGTGTCCTTCGTTGTTATTGCAGGTGATTATATTTTTGCTTAGCTGTCCTGTTTTTCAGCAAAATAAACAAATATCAAATTGGTCGATTGACTAATCAGCAGCTGCTACACAAACCTGACCAGGCCTCTGATGATCATCAAAGCGGCTTGTTCTGTTTCCCACGCAGTGGCGTCACTAAGGGGTACGGATGGTGGGGACCACGCTGGGTGACACTAGAACAAGGGGTGACACCTTATCATTAAATTCCTATGTGAAAAAAACTTAACTAGTGTTTACCCACCCCCAGCCATCAACATTCTTCACGAAGAAAAGACAGCGTTTACTCTCCCCTCAAATTGACTTTTTTTAGAGAAGGGGCGTCATTTAATACCTTGAGGGGATAACCCCATGAGTTACCGCACTGATTAGAACCATTCCTTGTGACACCACTGTTTCCACGGTTCCAGTTCTTTTTAAAGTTTTTAACTGAAAGTCTAATGCCGCCGTTCTTTTGCTTTAAGATGCTTTTCTGTAAAGAATAATAAACTTGGGATATTTCATTATCCCGAATAATTAGCTTACACAATGAAGAATTTATATCAAATAATCTTATTTGAGTGATTTTAATTTGAGTTTTCGGCATTGACGCATTGGGCTAGCACTAGCACCACCGCCTTTTCTCCTCGCCCCACAAAACTATACTAACCAGCTATTCAAAAATAATTAAAAACATAAATTTAGAGCTAGTATGTACAATGTACGTTAATGTACATTTTTAAATGCAAACGTAGCAGACACGTTTTAGATACATAATAAAGTTTTAATAACATTTGATAATATTAGGAATTATTAGGAAGCAGAATTTAAATTGATATTATGTTCTTTTCTTCAATAATTTTATTTTCTATCCATTTTTTTTATAAAATCAGTTGTTTGAAATTTTTCATTTAAAAATTTTTAAGGTTTTTGGTAAACAAAAGGAATGTTACTTGAACGGCTCCACAATTGTATTTTCAATCTTTTTTTTAACATTTTCGCAGAGCAGTTTCTCTTTTGTTTTCAAAATCAACACAAAAAGAACATTTTTATTTAAATATTTTATCACTTTTTTTATTATTGTTATTAAAATATTATCTATGAGTTCAGATATTTTTTCAGTTTTTGGTTTCACATTCGAACTTCAAGTTTCATTTTTAAGTACTTAAATGTTATATTAAAAAATTTATAGAAAAAATTACAAAGAACCTTGTGAGGAAAAGAAAATTGGAATGTCATTCAAGTAATAAGGAAGACAAATCTTTATTCAAACAGTAACTCCTTTAATCGCATTATTACATACCTATATATTGGCTAAGTTTTACTGTAAGTTTCATTTATCTGCGAACCAGTCACGAGTTATTAAAACTTCCTACTGAACTAACTAAACAATGCATTTTTTAAAACAACAAAATTTAAAATTCCTGTAAATTAAATCGTCGTATCCGAAATAGAGTCAATGAGGTAGCGAGAGTTTTTGATCCCCGGAGACAAATTCGGACAAATGCGCCTCTAGAAATTTTCATCTGTAAATTTTTCCTGCGAGAGGGGTAGTCGGAGTCCGAAAAAATTATACTTTTCAGCACCCCATGCAAAAGGAATTTAGCACTCCTTTCCAATTGGCGCCCGGAGACACGTGTCCCCCCTGTCTCCTATCAGATTTTCTTTTGTTAAATCCTAACAAAAATTTGGAAAATTTTAATTGAGATTAGTTGCTTTCTCCACATGCTGTTGCATATTTTAAAATTTATTCAGAATATATAACCAACACTTCATACATTTTTGAAAATGTTTTGAAGTTTTCATGCTTCTTTTTCCTGTCGCAATCTGTCACTTTGCTGGACACCTGTCGAGTAGTCTCACCGAACAATATTAACCCTCGAGATATTTAACTTTTTATTTAAAAATTTGTTTATTTAAATAACACTGAAATTTCAAATAAATTGTTCAAAAAACAAACAACAAAATCTGATGGTTTCATTTCGTGTGAGAGCGTGCGTGATTAGTCTCTATTAAACCCATGTCTTGTTATTTTTAATTATCTTATATTAACTTCATTGTCGGTCTTGCTTGTCTGCTTGCTTGATCGCTAGCTTGTGGACGGATATTGAAAATTAAAATTAACAAAATTTCCGTCATCCAGTCAAACTGAAATTCAGAATATAGACTTGCTCCTCATGACAACGAATTTGATGAAATTTTGGAAATTTTCGGAAAAAAATAATTTTACTTTCTAATTTAAAAATTGGTTTATTTGTGTTCTAAGAAACAAATCCAAATTGTAAGAGAATTTCCATAAAAATCAGTTTTTTGATTTTGTTATTTATTACCAAACTATTTACTTTTCCGTGTAAATCTGAATTTCAACCGATTAAAAATTAAACTTGAATCCCGGATATTTAGGATGAAAATAAAAACTTTAATAAAACGTAAGCGTTTAAAAAATAGTTAAAAAATCAACCCATAAAAACTGAGTTTTTATTACAAATCCTTTATTTGAAAAATCAATTCCTATATTATTTTATTTAATTATCGTTTCTTTTGAATGAAATTGTAAACTTACGGTTTTATTTCTTTAAAGAAAGTTTAAATATTTTTATTTTTTCCAACCGATCTGAAAACTTGATAAAATGCATTGTCATCGACAACACTTCAACACACCAAATTTAAGCTCGATTATATGACGGAAAGTTATGTTTATTAACCGTCACAAAATCCCACCCCATCCCTTTTCACGCGGGAAAGTTATCATAAAGAAATTTCTTATTATGAAAACAAATCAATACTGGTTGCGTGAGTTCATTTTAAATATGAAAAACTGTACGAAACAGCAACGATACTTATAATAATAAAAATCGATGTTTAAGATTACTACCGTTTCTATGACAACAGTGCTCATCATCATCATCGTCATCGCCGCTCGGAAGCGACCGAATGACTCATACACGAGTGGTGTCGATCCGCACGATGACGTCAGAGAGAACATCATCCATTACGACGACGAAGGCATCGGTCGGTTTTAATTACATTAACATAAATTTGCATAATTTATATATGTTATTCGAAGAATTCGTCGGTGAACTTTGTCACCAATTTAAAGAATTGTATTTAGCCACTGTGGGGGGGTGTTACTGTTTATTTATTTTTGGTTTCATCAAATCTTGAAAAATGGCTCTCAACTGAAACACCCCCTCGTATGTTGTTATTTTCATCCTGCCAGAGGCTTATTTACACACCTCTAGGGATGTAGGATGACCCAACACCACCTAAAACTATCTGTTATCCTCCGGAACAAAAAGTTACTGTACTCTGACTTTTTCAAGCAAATACGGAAAATGTGTAATGATTAAGGCAGGATATAACAAGTAAGTTAGTAACTACTAACTACTGAATATAAAACTAAGCCGATGTCTAAAAAAACTTTGCAAGAAATTGAGCCATTGGAAGTTTTAATAAATTTTAATATACTTAATATACATAAAATTTCAAGTTTTTCAAGTGGGGTGGGGTCTAGTGTTTTTTAAGTTTTTGTGAGGACTTGGTCTATATTAATATAAGTAGTCAAGCTTTTTCTAATTAGATGAATTATTTTTTAAACCAATTAAAAAAAAGTTAAGCTTCAGCTATGCCGCATCACTTTCTTGCTCAAATCAGTCAAATCTTTTCATGAGCAGAAAAACAGAAACTGAAAAAATCAAAATAATACGTATTACGTATAAGAGCTACATGTATTAAGAGAGTACGCAAGTGATGAAACTTAACTAAGTTATCGGTAAATAATTAGATGTGGTATTATTAAACTACACAAACTCCAACGTATGTAAAAAAACGGAGTTGTATATAAACGCAAAAAAAAGAAATACCTGGAGAGAACGAGAGAGAGAGACAGAGAAAAAAGAAAAAGACAGAAAGAGTTAGAGTTAGAGACCATGTCTCTTCAGGGCACAAAACAACAAATATTTTCATTAACACTTTTCTTCAGAAAAGCTGTTTAGGAGCTAAGGAAGGAATATTTCAATTTCAAAAGACTTATACGACTTATGCTAATTTTTTTCTGAAATTTCTTGGCGACATCATTCTTAATATTTTCTTGAAGTAGCAAGTAGGTAAGTGAGAGTTCATCTTAGGCAGACAGTCCAGAGATGACCTCTATATAATGTAACTATTATGAAGTAGTCAATTTTACTAATTTAACTTATTATGTCTACACACAATGTTTAGGCTCAGTTCAACGCTGTTGACCAAAGTTGTTTTAGTAACAGTTTTATTTAATCAACTAAATTTTCTATTGGTGAAATTTTTTTTCCAAAATTGCAGGAGAAGAAGACCAGCAAAAATATGACGTAAATAAAATAAAAAGATCCGTCAAACATTCGAAAAATCTCGTTGGCAACGGTGGATTGAAGGCGACATCTCACGAAAGGAATCACTCGCACAAAAGTAAACAAAGATTTATACATCATTGCTCGCATTCAGAGCGCAGTTCTGTTTGCTTCAGCTCATCTGTGTGCGTGTGTGTTCGAGAATCCTTGTTCTTGTGTTTTCTCTTATCTGTTTTTTTCACTAATAAATCATTCAATTTTCTGTCACGTTCGTCATTTTATCTTTTTATATTTCATTTAAACATCCCGTCTTGTGTTATATAGTCCAATCAAAGGAGTCATTTGGGAGGGGGCAAAACGGGTATTGCCCCCCCCCAAGGAATTTGTAAAATAAAAAAAGTTGCTAACTAGCATAAGTGAACAGAGTTTCAGAAAAAAATTTGAAAAAGTTTCTCTGACTACCGGTCATTAGTTATTTTTAGAGGGATAGCCAATGATTTCGTAGGAGAATGATTTGTAATGTTTAAGTCTATAAAAAATATTGCCCCCAAGGTTTTCTAATTGTTTTGCCCTCCCATAGATTTGCTGAAATGACGCCACTCGCCACTGAGTCCAATTTTGTTGATGATTATATAACGTATCTCGAAATTAAATTTCTTAGTGTCTCTAGATTATTCTATAATAAACAACCTGATTTTTGAAAGTGATTTACAGATTAAATAGTATACCTAGAATTAATCAAGCAGTTCAACATTGCGGTGTACTTGCAACGTTATATAATGATGGTGATGACGATGGTGGCCAAGAAGATGACGGCGAAAACAGCAACAAGAATAAGAGCAATATAATAATTATAATAATAATAACATTAATAATAACATTAATAATAATAATAATAATAATAATAATAATAATAATAATAATAATAATAATAATAATAATAATAATAATAATAATAATAATAATAATAATAATAATAATAATAATAATAATAATAATAATAATAATAATAATAATAATAATAATAATAATAATAATAATAATAACATTAATAATAATAATAATAAATTCCTACAGATAACAAACCACCGCAAACTCTACCGCTTACTTCATCATCTCCGAACGACGCAGCCAAGCTGATCAAGAACAAATTATGGCAAGCGGATAACGACGCAACAGCACCACCTTACGACACAGTAAGGGAATACGCCTTCGAAGGATCTGGAAGTTTTGCCGGGTCCCTCAGCTCTCTGGCATCGAACAACGAGGAGGACTGCACTGTACTTCAACACGGCCGGGAGCGGCTGGACATGACGCAGAACGAATGGAACCAACTTTTTGCTCAACGACCTGCCCTGAAAAGGGTAGCAGACTTGTACGGGTTCGAATTAAAAAAATCCTGATCCTATTTGTAAGGGACTGTTCGTCTCTCTTTTAAATTTTGGCTTTTTTGTTTACCATGCAATAATTTTCTCGTCGAACTCTCGAGATAATCTTGAATCGGTATACCTAATCAACCTAATCTTACTTTGTTGACGTGTTCGACCAATCACGGAAACGCAGATTTTTTCTTCTCTATATTTTCCTAAACATGTCTTCTTCTTCTTCTTCTTCGTCTTCATCATCATATCGTGTCCACTTGTACGTTTATTTTCATAGCACCATTCATCGTGTCACATTCTTAAAACATTAAAACTTGCCAGGTTGTCTTGCTGTTATGTTGTTAGTGTCCAAATTTGATCGGTTCTGTTTAGTGATTGATGTCAACGATGGCTGCTAACAAATATTATTATGTTTTTTATTTATTTATCCACATAGAATCACAGTAATTTTGTTTGTTTTAAATTATTTTATATTTTTAAAGTGCATATAAATTAACAGTTAACAGTTATGAGTGCTAGAAAAGAGCAGATAATCAGAACTATATATAAATATATATATATATATATATATATATATATATATAAAGAAATTCATGTTTATCACGTTTGAGAAATGTTGCAATGAATGATTGTTGACATGCTCTTTGATAAGTCAATATTTTTGGTAATATTAATGGGCTTTAATTATTTAAAAACTGGATTAATTGTTTTTATAAACAGATAGGGATCTTCATTGTTTCGCTTTGATTATTCTTAAAATTTAAAATGCCGTTTAAAGATTTTTGCAAAGATCAGATCGAAATTATATCCATATCATTATTTGATTTATTGGAATCAAATGTACAACGAAAGTTCGACTGGGTGATTTGTTTGATATATATATATATATATATATATATATATATATATGTATGTATGTGTGTGTGTGTATGTATATGTGTGTGTGTGTTTATATTGTCTGTTGTAATGTGTTTTTCTAACCAACATGAGCTTCTGTCGATCTGCCAATGGAAAATTTAATTATTTATTTTACATCAAAATTTAAAAAGTGCTAATAAACAATATTTAACTAGCGTTTAATTGCATTAAAATACTTGCGAGAGTGACAAAGATGTCCACCTTTTTTTTAACTTATGATTTTCTCCATTAAATCGTGTGTTTTGACAATCAGACATGAAATGAATGTAAATGTGAGATATTTTGCAGCCAGACAAATCTTAATAAAAAAACTTTCTTAACTTGATTTCCCTCTTCTTCAAACAATTATCAATCAATCAATTAAGTTTGTATGACGCCTTGTACTTACCTAAGCTTAGTTTAAAGGCGGTCTGCCACGAGATTACGGGGCCTCACGCTGGAAGCTAAATAAAATAATTATTAAGACAGCAAAGGCACTGTCTTTAGAAAGAAGATCACTTATTACTTACTCCTATAGAGGTAGGTAGCGTAAATTACTTTGATGATTTTGCTCAAATTTATCACTGAAATTCTTTTAACGTAAGTTTTACAGGAAACACGCAGAAGAATATTTTATTCAAAGTTTTTTTTTTTTAAGTAGAAAAGGATTTTATCAAAAGATTGGCTAAGCTAATTAGGTAATAAGTGCTATTTTGGCTGAAATCAGAAGGAGAAAAGTGGCAACACAGTTTCATTTTAATACATTATTATACTTTAAAAAACTTACTTTCACAGACATATTTTAAAATTTTTTTTGTAGATTTTTTTGTCTTCTTATTAAACATGGTGGTTTAATAGTAACTAGTAAAATATAAGGTAATCAATTGCAGTAAATATAAAAGAAAAGCGGACAAAGATAGCGGATGACAATATTAATCTCGGAAACAAAATTAAAAAATAAATCACCGACTATCTACATGGTGACATACCATTAATTAAATTAAAATGATCTGTCACCAATGAGGTTAAGCACAATCGTCTTACAAGGCAAGGCACTGATTGATATAAATAAGAATATAAGTTGTGATTTCAATTTACTAATAAAAAAAAAATTATTAGGTGACCAGACATTAAGTAAAAGTGCATAAATGATATCTATATGATGGCAATACGTGCTATTTCATTGATTAACTATTTTTTTATTTCGTTGATCGTTTTTCTTCAGAAATTATTGCATGCACAGGTCTGCTGCAGCATGTACACTACATAGCACAGTGCACACATCCAGGGACGGATCAATAAAGCCACTCCTCGTCATTCTCTTCTTCCTCTTTTCTTCCTTTTCTTTTCCTGTGAAGCAAAGTAGAACCAATGAAAATATTTCTAGACTTTCACTTTGACAATGTAGTATGTTCATTAATTTTGCTCTTTTAATAGCAAATGTTAAGAGTAGTTGAGAATAATTTGACTTTCTGACAATTGGAGAATATAATGTTGAATTTAAATTAAATTAAGTACAAGAGCAAGCATGGATTAAATTTTTATGTTGTGGACAAAGAAGGACAACAAGACAAATGGATACATACTTGGATGTTCTGCTCGATAAATTTAGCTTCAACTGCTTCCTTGTGATCGTAGTCATCACAAAATCTTTCGGATCAAAAACATCAGGTTGTTCAACCATATAATTTTTTAAATGATTTAGTACAAAGTAAATGCTGTAATTAATTAAATACTATGCATGCACTTAGTTTTTGTTATTTCATTAAATACATTAATTTGTACTAATAAATCCTATTAAAAATTATCAAGAGGTAAAGGACTACTGTCAAGGAGAAGTGTTCAATGCAAGATGTTCTTACGATGAAGTGATCGTGATGAAGAAGGCCGTGTACGGCAGAATGAGATTAGAGAGATGCGTCAAGTACAACATGGGACACATCGGATGCCAGGCTGACGTGATCGATCTTGCTCACCACAAATGTTCAGGGAGAAGGTCGTGCGACATCAGCGTTCCCGATGTCAACTTCGAAACGATGCAGCCGTGTCTTGAACTGCAATCTTATCTGGAAGCTTCCTTTGAATGTCATAAAGGTTGCATTATTTTCTATATGTTTATTATTATATGTCTACATGTATTTCATATTTCATGAGGGAAGTAGTTGAAATTATCACTAACTTAGAGATGTAGTCAAGATTTTTTTGAAAGACCAATTTCGAGGTCACAACTTTCTCTAGGGTCAAGATCAAGACATTTACATACCAGACCAAGTTCTAAGATTTTTTCTTTCAGACTACGTTCAACCCTTTTTTCAAGACTAATAAAAATTAGAATTTTTGCCTCAGAACAAACATTTTTGACAAATATTTCCTGCATTTAAGTTTTTCGTGTGCTTTTTAAACGTAAACAAGTCTTAAACTTCGACAAGACTTTTAGATCAAGACCAAGACTATATTTTTAGCCCTCTAAGAGTCTCAAGACCAACACTTTCTCCTTGAGGACTACATCACTTGCACTGACTGACTGACCAAGTAAAGTTTAACGGCAGTTATTGCCATCTTCTAAGTTTATCGAGTATTTCCTGACACTAGCCATTTTTATAGACCCCTTGAATAATTATTGATAAAATGTTCTTGTTTTTTAGCGCAGCATTCATAGTTCTGATAGCTAAATTGAAATGATTTCACTTGTATTATATAAGAAATAAACTTTACTAAGTTTAAGATTGTTTCTCTGACTATTGGACTCAGAAAACTTTGGTTTTTATTCATTACTTTCAGGGATGATGATTCATAAAATAATTACTGGAAGAAAGGCCATGATATCACATAAAAATATATCAAAAACCAAAATTTTCGGTGCAGGGTCGCAAAAAGTTACTCTATGCTAAAGTGTGTAAAATGCACATTTTTCAGTCTGAAAAATTAAGAATGTGAATTTGTGAATGTAGTGTTATGTCTCATCTGTGAATTAAAAATGTGAATTAGTCATGAAAAGTCTGGACACATTGTGTCTCACATGTGTTGTCAACAAATTATTATACTCATTAAATCGGCATAGTTTGACTATTAGTTTATTAATGATTTATAGTAATGTTTAGATATTCTCTTGTTCATAAGTATGATAACATTATATATTGACGTAAATAATATCAACGAGTTGAATCTGGTGAAGGTTGAAAGAAATAAGAAGTGTGTTATGTTTCTGGCTAGTGCTTTAACTATGTACTCTTTTATTAATTCTTAAACTGCATTTGTTGAATTAAACAGATGCCACAGCTAGGTAAAACTCTTTCACAAATAATCATAATACCATAATAAGTGGGTAATATATCTCTCCCTTACTTTGGTCCTTCTGAAATCCTTTCACTATGGATTGTCAATTGAAAAGCAAATACCTATTCAGTTTTTTGTGTGTGCAAAAGTGTTCACAGCAAACTATAAAAGTAATTTTATTTTATGGAAATGGCCTCAGTTCTGTAAAAAGTTTGTGGTTTTTGTGATTCTTTCCCAGATCCTGAGTTGTTTACAAGCATCGATGACTTTTAACAACTTTTAAAACAGAAAAATTTAATATTTGTGGCTGTCCAAGTTTCTATAAATTAATGCTCTCTACTGACTTTTGAAATTTAGTGTATGCACAGTGCACAAGGATAGGCAGCTAGATGAGACCTGCTTACCTTTTTATGTTGATGCTCATATTGAACATTATAATTTTATAGAACACATTGAATTTTCTGTATTTTTTATGTTTTTTAATAAATCTAAGTCTTACACAAGTTTCAAATTATATTTTATTGCATTTAATTATGAATTATTTCATATGCTTTGTATTGTGGAGTGTTGTTATATGCATTCAATTGTGGAGTTTTTTTTAGAATTATTGAATTGTTTTTTGAGTATTTTTCTACACATCAGAGCATTATTATACAATCATAAAATCATTTTTTTTATATTGCACATTGTTTGTACAGTGCAGAATAGTTTACAAACATTTGGTCAAACCCTAAACTTAGCTCTACTTTTGAGAGTTTCACTAATAAGTTTGTTCCAACATTTATTAAAATTAACAATTTTAATAAAATTAATAACAACAAATAATTTCAATAAAACATGGGCATAGCAAACGGTTTGTATATTCAATGATATGTGATTTGTAAGTCAGAATTATTTTTCGTCGATTAAAATTTGTTCAAGTATTTAATTTTGACAAAATATAATTTCTTGTTTCACATTATCAGGCCTGACCTGATTTTGGTTATTATGTAATACAAATGTTGAATCTTGAAAATGTAAAAATAAAACTTTGTGATGTTTTGAGGTTGTCTGCTCAAGTGATTCTGTTTTGTCTTGCAAGTTTAATATCAGATTTTGTTTTTTTTATGTCACTTTTTAAATATTATTATTGCTACAATATTATTTATAGTTTTAATGTAGTTGTTTTTATTCTCTCTATAAGAATAGGATGATATGAATATGATATTATTTATAACTTCAATGTAAGAATAGGAAGATATGAATATCATAAAAATAACTTCAATCAATTCCATTTTGTGTTTCAGTGGCCACGGTTGAATCGAGTGATTGCAAGAATTCTCGTTTCTTAAGAACCACTCATTCGTCCGGAAGCATTGCGAGTGTCACGCTTTATGAAACGTGGTGTGGTACCAAGGATAGTCCCTGGCTTGTACAGGGTTCAAAAGGACAGCAGATTAACTTAACGCTGATAGATTATAGTGTACCGTCGACGTCTGTGGCTAAGGAGAAAATTCCTGCGCCCCACGCACGGGCGACGGTCTCTCCGCAAACTCCCGATCCGGGTTGTTTCAAGTATGCATTAATCGAAGAAAAAGGAGAGAATGGACAGGAAGACAGAAGTCTTGTCGTCTGTGGAAGGAAAGCAAGAGAGCAGGAGATTTATCTGTCCAGAGGTCATGTGGTTCAAGTCCAGTTGGAAGCCAGACGGCAAGATCCGGATTATTTCCTTATAAACTATGAAGGTCAGTTTACTTTTTTTATTTATTTTGCTTAGTTTATAGATAATAATAATAATAATAATAATATTAATAATTCAATTTTATGTCATTTAAAGTTAAACAGATCTAACGTTTTATTATCTACAAAAAAAATTGCTCGCTAACATTCAACAAGGTAGAATAATATAAACGGAATTTTTTTCACTGCTCGAAGGCTGAAAGAAACTTAGAGATGAATTTGTTTCGTAGTTATCGGTTGCACGGATCCCCTGCTCGTGGGCAATTCGTGGTTCAAGAGGGAAAGCATCACGAAGGGCACCGTCGGATGCAAACCGTCTGCAGAAAAATGGGACATCACATGCCTTCAGGGCGTGTGGGCCGGAGATTATTCTAATTGTTCCGATGGTAAATGAGATTGGATGTCTATGTTTATTAGATTTTCATTATATATGTTATTATTTAAGCCTCTCAATTAATAAATCAAACAATTTTGTATTCATCAAATTCTTACTTAGTATTTAATAAGATGCAATGAATATTCACACCTCTCGAATTATAAGTTAAAAAAAATACTTAATGAAATGATTGCAGCATTGTATGGGGAAAGCGTTGGCCGATCGACATCAGAAGATGGTCATCCATCTTCTAACGGTCAGTTCCCATTTGAACGATTTGACAGTTAAATAATGTTATTCGCTTAATAAATTTGTCTGATTTGTGTGCATCATCTGTATAAAAAGGCGTAGCAGGTGTGAACAGAACAAAGGAGGGGGGATGTACGGGAGGGGGAGGGGGTGGTGGCATGTGAATGTTGAATGATTAAAAGTTTAAGATGAAAGTGTTTATGTAACTTTGTTGTGTGAAAGAGAGAGAGTGTACTTGATCGTTTGATATACTGAAGGTAATTTATCTTTTTTAAAAAGTAATTAAGCAAGTTTTCAAGGCTCACAAGAAGATTTTAAAGTATTTTTCATTTCATACTATTTTAAATGAGCTTCTCTTGTCTGTTTTGGACATAAATTAATTAATAATTTTTTTTAAATATTTAATTTTGGCATTATTTTTCGAAAACAAAATCAGTGATAAGTCTAAAGATAATTTTATTGTTGATTTTTAAGTTAAGGATATCTGTTTATCATCAAAATACTTTTTATATTTTTTTATCTTTGTTCAACAAGTTTACTTGATAAGTTTTTAATCTCTATTTTAATAAAGATCGATTGTGTAGAGTAATGACGAAAAGAAGAATATTACTATAAAACAAAAAATATTAATATAAACGAAAAAATATTGAATATATTAAAACAAGACATGTTCAAATAACAAGACACAAAGGTGCTTGCTATTTAATTTTTATGAAAATTAATTTATAAAGGTGTTTTCTTTTTTTTTAAATTATGAATTTGAATACAGTCATTAATGCTGAACGATTGTTTTTTGAATGAATCATATCTCAACGGATAACAAATTTTTTAATTTCAGGCAAAATCCTCATCGTCGTGGCTGTTCTGGTTGTGTTAGTCACTTGCTTTCTCATCATATTGACTGTTTTCTTCTATAGAAGGTTCCATTTTTTATATCATTTTTATTTTATTTATATCCTTCTCTATTTTTCTATTCTGAAAACTCGTCCAGGTACCACCGTAACTACCGCCACCACCATCACCACCACCAATGCGATTATCCAACACCGGCTTCAATCAAAAGCAAAGGCAGCCTCTACGGTACTCCTGATGACGATCTAGATCATCACCACCACCACCACCATCATCACCAGCAATCTTCTTACATGACACCCAGTACACGGAGTTTGAGATACGGACACCACCATCATCACCACCACGGCCATCAGCAACCTCACTACGAGAAAAATCGAAGATCCGACTCCCCGGTTTCCAGAGGAGGCTACTCCGACTACAGCGCTACGAATTACGAAAAGATGGATGAAGACGGAGATGCCATCGCACCGTTTCCGCTACCCCAGAAAACAAAAACTGCTACTGTGACCCTCGGATCGTCCACCGGGGAGAAATTCACCCACATTTGGGAGATGCCCCTCCCTGTTCCTGGGGAATGAACTCTTAACACGGTAGACCAGAGCAGCCTTTAATGTGACGTCTGAAATTTTTCGTTTCAAGCCTCAGGTCGCCAGATGTTTCGCCGTTCTATCGGGTCTGTCTCCCGTCGCAATGTTAGGCGCGCATGCATAGTCATCATATTTTCAAAAGAATCAAATACGTAATCACGACATTGAAGTTGTTTTCATCTTACGACGCAACGTCACGTTCTCTCTCCGTTTAAGGTATCGTAACTTTATCAAAACGTGTCTTTTCTTGTTATCCGCAGCCAGCCGACCATGTTAGCGCGTATCTGACGTGAAAGCTGCTTCCAGCACGTTTACTTTAAACTGTCAATTTCAAGATTTTTTTTTTTTTCTTTATTTCACAATCAAAGTTGCGGTCCATCCATGAAAGGTTTTATGCTTTATTTGTTATGAGTTTTTATTAATGACTGCAGAATTTTGTTTCATCTGTTACTCGTATACAAAAAACACAATCAGTCGTTTCGTTTTGTCGTACTCATGCCAGTCATTTTTATTTTATTTTGTACAAATGCCGCTTTTTGAATCGATTTTTGTTGTTAAATTCATCGGTTGACATTTGTTTTTCTTGAATCGTGACATTCGTTAAGTGTTGTGTGTCCGATCGAGTTGTTTTTGTAATTCTTTTAAATCGTAAGCTAACATCTCTGTTGACATAAAAACAAAACTTTTTTTCACAATCGAATAAGCTGTCCATATCCGATAGTGAACACATGTTTTTTTAAATGTATTTTACTTTTCAAAATACTAATAACAAGTATTCTAATCACCGTTGAAATGTACTTTTATACATTAAAAGTTCCAAAATGCACATGCAAACTAAATGGACTGGAAAAATTTTTTTAATTGAATATAAAAATATTAAAATAAATCTGTTTATTACGGACAATTAATCAGAAAAGCATATAAAATGAATTTTCTTAACTAAATTTTTTTAAGCAAAGAAAAAAAACGACCAGTATGATAAAGTTCGATTTGTACACGATAAAACAGAAGACATTTGAATGAAGGCTAATTTGTGTAGTGGTCAAAAGAGCCGAGGTACTCTAGAGCTGCTCTGTAGCAGAATGCATACAACTCCTGGAAATTAATACAAGGGTGAGCAAGTATACTGTTTGATAAAATAACTATGAAGTAAGAAATAAATAGAAATAATAAATTTGAAATAAATGTGGATTATTATCGGTACCTCTGTTTGGACCATGCTTGGTCTCTGCGTTCTGAGAATGTTGACAGTCTGGAACATGTCGACGACACCTTCGAATCTCATTCTCTCCAGAACGATGCTCAGAGTTATGAAGACGCCTGTCCTCCCCACTCCAGCACTGCATTGAAGGCAATGAAATAAATGTCTTTGAAATCGCACATTTTTACTATTCTCTACACAATACCATATCACCAGCTCTTCGCCTATAATTGCTGCTTTATTAATTGTTTACAATGTTTCAAATAGATTAAATGTAATAATTATTATTGTATTAGTTTGCATTAAAACATAAAAAGTTTTTCCGTGACCAATAATAAATGAAAACTGTAATCATCATCAGCATGAAGATTTTCTCCCTGGTGGATAAACAGAGCTAGTCTGCTCTTCATTCTTAGCCAATCAAATGAAAGTAAACCAGACTAACGGAAATGACGTCATCACACACACACACACACACACACACACACACATACCTGCAGTGGACAGCTATGGGACCTTCTTGTCCAAATTGTTCTTTTGTTTTGTGTACCTGTCCAATAAATTCTATGAAACCATCTCCTGTACTGGGCACTCCCTGCTCAGGCCAGTCAGTCAGTTGAAACTGCCGCACTGTTCTCGATTGTCCGTCCTTTGAAAACAGTACAAACATAAACATCCGCTAGATGAATTTAATGTTGCTGTGATTTTTAATGAATTTTTTTTCTAATACTTTATAGTCCTTACTACACTAGGTGTTTTCAGACAGAAATTATATATATATATATATATATATATATATATATATATATATATATATATATATATATATATATATATATATGTATGTATGTATGTATGTATGTATGTATGTATGTATGTATGTATGTATATATATATATGTATATATATATATATATATATATATATATATATATATATATATATATATATATGCGCACCAGGAATGGAGACGGCGTCTATAATACATTCGTTTTTTTAGTCTCTAGACTGTGTGTGTGTGTGTGTGTGTGTGTGTGTGTGGTTTGTTTAACGTCTGTATCTGTCAATAAGACAATTTAGACGGTATGTATGTTTGAGTGTTTGGTGACGTGTTTATGTTGGCTTTAAGGCAGGGAGGCCACCGAAAGCACAAGGCTTTCGTGGGCACATGGCTCGACTCACTCCAGCCCGCCAACTAATAAGTGCAATACGTTGGACAAGGACCGGCAAATCGACCTCCCATGCAGCTAGCAATTTAACCAGCCTCGGATGATCCTCATAGGCTATGGTATCGCTATGCCGCTACCCCCAAGTCCTAAGCTCTGTCTCTAGACTGGAGGTCAGAGAAGCTTTAATATCAAAATCATCGTTGTCGTCGTCATCATCATCATCCTTACCATTAACATCATCATTATCAGCATCATCATCACAACCAGCCCATCATTACGACTATACTAGCACCTACTACCTACTCGGTGTTACCGAATACTCACTCTGGCATCAGTAACTTTAAACTCTCTCAGGATGTATTGCGGCATATTATACTCTGCAAGAGGATCAACAACGAAGTACTGGTACCTGGCTGATCGTTCGCTCGGCCAGTATTGGTGACACATTTCCTGGAGATGAATAGTTGCAATTCTAAAAATTCTCGAAACTTTTCCAAGTGTTTTGGCAGCTCTAATTCTCATACAAGTCAAAAGATTTTCATAAAAAAATAAAGTATTATTATTATTATTATTTTACATTAAACTCCAAAACTAACTCTGCCCAACTCTCGTAGCTTAGTGAGCATAACGATGATGTTACAATTGCACTCCCACATTGCCCTCCAGAAATCTTCCACCGTGTCTGGAAGCGGTCCTTGGGTGGCTATGTATGCCTTCCTGTACCTGTATCCCTGTTGTTTATTCGTTGGTATACATCAAAGTGGCGTTATATTTCGATGGTGAACATTAGTTAATATATTGGCCACCCTTTATCTGGGCAAATGTTATTTATATATGAGACACACAAAAATAGATCATTGCTCAATTATGGTCACGCTATTTGAACTTGTTCAGTCTAGGTCCAGCAGGTAACTCCATTTTCATTGAAATATAATAAATGTCATAATTAACGTAAAACGTTAATTTATTATAATTAATAAAAACAAATAAGACACCTACGTCAATAAAACTGGCGTTTATATAATCAGAGCCATCCACTCCCCTTATTGGCTGTAGACAAACGCGTGATGACTCAACTGTAAGAATTCAT
>OZ022247.1:20320429-20342929 GCA_963978895.1 Erpobdella octoculata | reverse complement strand
CAGGAGAGGTTTCGAGTACGGAGAGGTCAAGTGTTTCTAGGTCAAGGATGTAATGCAGTTATTAAAATCTCATAAACGTAAATTATTAAAAATGATCTTTCATTAAATAATAATTTTCAATTTTCGCGTTTTTTGGTGGATTGTGTTTTTACAGAGCTTAAAGTTTGTTCAAATAAGATCCGCAAAAACTATTTAAAGATTTTGAATTAATCAAGGTTATCTCACATTATTGCTATAAACGGCTTTAAGAAAGGCTACATAATTCTGTCCCCTTGGAAGAGGTTTATTGACAAGGTCTCCACTATTTGATCTTCTTCCATCTCCAATTATGACCTCGTGTGGTAGCGACGGACCGTCATATTTCGCTGCTATCCAGCCCTTTCTCGGCGATCCTTCGGAAAGCTAAAAGAGAAATTCCATGTAATCACTACAAAAATAAAAACACCATTGTTTCGTCAGATGTTTTCTCATTTATACTATTTCAGCCAACAACATCACTTTCTTATTCGAATAAAAACATACTCCGCCTTGCTTTTGCAAGCCAGTCCCAAGCCTGGAGAAAGGAGGAGGGAAAATTTAAAAAAGATCAAATTATGATCCACGACAGGAAGAACTTAGGTGCTTCCAACATACAGCCATTAGTCTTAAAACACCTGGTGTAAAGGACTATAAACTATTACAAAAAAACATCACTTTTTTATTCGAATAAAAACAAGCAGTTAAATTTTTTTTATTCAAATCAATGGTTTATTTTTTCAATAAATACTAGTGGAGAATCATTTTGTTTATTTATTTAAACCAAATTAATTAATTAATTAGTTGATTAATTAGTTTAAATTAGAGTAAATTGAAAACATATTCATCAGCAAACCTCTTCATAGGTCAACTCATCGGGATTTTTCTGATCAGCAAGATCGATTGGCACAACAACCAGATGATACTGGACAACTCTACCAGGAGATTCAAGAATCGGCTTCAACCTGACGGACACCATGTGGTCAGTAAGGGGACGTATGAAGAACGGGGCGTCCAAATATGAAGCTGTAAATTCAGTCAAAAATTAGTGATAATTTTATTAAATTCGTTAAAAATCTTTTTTGTTCAAAATAATAAGCTAAGCAGGTGCTACTAAACAGGTAGTAGACTGGTTCCACTCTGAAGCGAAAACGGAAATAAGTAAGCCATAAAAAACGAGGATTTTTTACATATCTCTTATATATCAAGATTTGCCGGATTTTTATTTATTGCAAATTTTTCTTTTAAAACGACATTTTTTAAGTTATAATTGTAAACATTCATACGATTAAGTTTAATTTGTTTTAAAACATAGACAATTATTTTTAATTCAATAGTAATTTTTTTAGAAAGTTTTTAAACTTTAATAGAATGCATTGTCATGAGAAGAGAGCCTATATTTCAGATTTCAACTTGATTGGATGACGGGAAGTTAGTTAAATTTCACTTTCAAGGTTTGCAAACATTCAAGCTAGCAAGCAATCAAGCAGGAAAGCAAGACCGGCGGTGAAATACAAGTGGTTTAAAAAGAAGAGAGAGAGAGAGAGAGAGAGAGAGAGAGAGAGAGAGAGAGAGAGAGAGAGAGAGAGAGAGAGAACATAAAATAACTATATTTTTTACAGTGCGTTTTATTATAAATTTTTGTAACGCCGGGTTTACCCGTCATTAAATCGCTGAAACAATTTCAGCATTAGAAATACAAAGCTGACGTTCACCTTCAGAACTTGTTTCAACTTGGAGGATGCTCGGAGCTCCCCAATTGCCGTCGATGAACTTGGCAGTCATGTTGAAAGTGTACAACGTCCTTGACATTAACCCATCCACCATTCTCGTTCTCTCCTCTTTCTGAATCGGAACTTCTTTGCGCGGGTCGACCGCGGTATCCTCCATGCCCGTATAATCACGTGACTTCCGTACCCCTATGTATTCCAGCTGTCGGTGGTGATGATGATTTAAATAAACCGTTTGATGATGTATCACGAAGCGTCAAATGTTTGATGCAGTTTATTACGAAGTTATTGCAGAACGTTTAGAGATGCCATGCGTGTCGGTTTTCACGTGAAAGGATTTTCTTTGAAAATGGTTTTAATCTAAAAGGATTTTTACAGTAACCGGCTTTGAATAGCAGTGTATAATATCCAGCCGCTGTTTAGCAGGAAGTACAAATGTATAAATAAAATTCATAACAGTTTATTGAGGATATCAAAAAGATAAATAAAATTAATTGTTGCATCTGCATGCCTTGTAACGCGAGACTCCTGGCTTCCTGGGTGGCTTCCATTCGAGATGCACTGAACGAGAGTTGTGAGTCCTTGCAAAGAATCCAGTCACTGTGTCAGGTCGCTCTGTTACACACAATTATATGCAGTTATGATGACGATGATTTAATAATTAATATTTTTTTACTTAGAATCATTGATTTATTAATTTAATACTTATGATAATGAATCAGAGTATGATTTGTGTGACTACATAAGTTATCCATTTTGTGTTGAATATATTCAAGCAGAATAGGAATGCATTTTCATATATTCAAAACTTCCTCGTAACAGTTAAATCCAGGATTTTTATATCAACACAAGCAAACATGATCATTGTGCGGCTTTTGAATGCCGTCACACAGAATATGAAATTTTGACTCCATATTCTACCGAAATGAAGATTCTTCCGGTGTTGAAGCAATTTTGCTTGAATGAAAGCTCTCTCTCTAAGAAGAAGTGTTAGTTCGGGGGCAGGAGGAGTGATACTATAGCCTATGAGGTTCATGCGAGGCTGGTTAAATTGTTAGCTGAAGGGGAAGTCAATTTGCCGGCTCTGTCCAACCTATTGCATCTTAGTAGTTGGCGGGCTGGATTGAAACGAGCTATGTGCCCACGAAAGTCTTGTGCTTTTGGCGGCCTCTCTGCTCCAAAGCCAACACACAGACACTCGTTTCGTGCTACATAAACACGTCACAGAACACTCAAACATACATACCGTCTAAATTGTCTAATTGACAGATACAGACGTTAATAAATTCACACAATCTCTCTCAGAACTTTCAAATAATAATTATTGACGTCATTTTATTGGTTAATGATTTGCAAATTATTCTATTACCATGATCAAGCCTGTTTGAGATGGCAGTTTCACTGAAATTTCCGAAACGTCCATCGCTGCCTCTGGCTCTGACCTTGACAGCGTAAGTTGTGCTTGATTCCAAGTCTTGCAGTTCAGCCGATGTTCCTGGCGCAACGTCAATGCTCGGCCACTTCTCAACGTTGGTGTTCGGCATGGAGCTGTAATATACGCGGTAGCCGACGATTTGTATGTTGCCCTGGTTACGCCCGTAGAATTCGTCCCACGTGACTTCTATGTTGGTCGAGGTCACGTGCTTCAAGCGCACGTTGATTGGTGCAGGAAGCATATCTGTGCGAGGAGCAATACAATTAATCTTAAAACTCGAACTTTGAATGAATTAACAGAAAAAGTTATAATTTAAAGTGCGCTTTGTACAGCTCCATATAATTCATTTCTATTTACTTATTATTATTCAGTTATATTAATATCTATCCTTTTTATCCGATGTATTAATATCTATTTTCTGGAACCTTTGTCTTTTGACCATTACGAACATATCGCCAATCTCCGCTAGTATTTAAATAAAATTATTATTAACGTTAAACTCAACAATGGTGTCAGAAATGTCAAAAAAGAAGCCTGTTCGATCAATCGAACAGCGGTAAAATTACCACCTTATTGGCAGAAAGATCCAATACTGTGGTTTGTACAAGTGGAAGCACAATTCGCAATCGCGAAAATTCGCAATGACGAAACCATGTTTTACTACGTAATTTACAATTTTTCGCCAGATGCCGCATTTGAAGTAAGGGATTTGATTCTTCGACCCCCATCAAATCCTTACACAAAACTTAGAGAGACGTTGATTGTGCGGACGTTTGAATCTGCTGCACAACACATCAAAAAAGCAATCGATGCAACTGAGGTCGGCGATGTTAAACCAACTCAAATTCTTCGTGCCTTAGGGGAGCAACTTGACGGATGGAAACGAATGAGCAATTAAGCAACTGCTACTAAAAGTTTTTCTGCAAAAGTTGTCCATAACAGTGAGGTCAATCGTACCTGCCAACAGTGACACGATGAAACCCAATGAACTGGCCGATTTAGCTGACCGAATATACGAACACCTTCCAATTAGAAGAGTCAGACGTTTCACTGAAGGAATAACATCCGTCTTTAAAATCAGACGCATCGGGAATTGGGCGCGACATCGCAGGCAGCATTCTGGTTCCCGCGACACATTGGTCAGAAACCATCGATGCAGTACAAATGCAAATTCCACACACCGACCAATAAAAACGACGTATTTCTAGCCAGATATGTCCAAAGAAATAAAAGAGCGTGTAAAAACAACGTCGTGAATTGTCAAACAGCCAAAATCACCTAACACGTTAAGCCGCCACTATATAAATATCTGGAACAACATGCAAAGTTTTCTGTGATACATATTGATTTTGTTGGGCCTCTTCCATCCAACAACAACAAACGATATCTTGTTTCAATCTTCGATCGAACCATAACATGGTTTGCGGCCTACACAACGACTGTAGCTACGGCAGAAGCAGCATCTCCAGACAATGTTCAATTGATCCCTCAACATGGTGTACCCGACATCCTCATCTCTAGCCCTGGAACGCACTTCGAATCACTTCTTTTTAAAGACGTAGTTGCAAATCTTGGTGTGGATAAACGACGTGTAACTGCCTACCACCCACAAGCCAACGTTCGATGGAACGACAACATCACCGCCGTAAAGAAGCCTTTAAAGCAAAATCTGATAGCGTCTAGCGAGACTGGCTCAAGAATTTACTTTTAGTGCTATTAGGTCTCAATTCAATTAGCGAGGACACAAGTACCAGCGCCGTTCAAGCAGTCTATGGTCGACAACTTAATTATTTTGGCTGCATTCTAGATGGTCGATGGATATCTCAAATTTGATAATCAAAAACACCAAACCGTGATTTCACACGACAAGTATATATTTCACTTACGCTTCAAACTTGTACACACACTTGGTTACGTATACCAGGTCTAGTTCCTTTTTTAACACGACCTTACACAAGACCATACAAGATTATCTCACGTAATTTCGATAATAACATCTTTGAGATTAACATCAATAATATCCATGAAAACTAGAAAAACGACTTTCGGATTAGTTTATCTACGTGAACATAACTCAAAAATTTTTTTACATAGTATTCGAACATTATTCGAAGTTTCACATAATCTATATATATATATATATATATATATATATATATATATATATATATATATATATATATATATATATATATATATATATATATATATATATATATATATATATATATATATATATATATATATATATATATATATATATATATTATATCAGTTACTCACATGTTCCAAGAGTTTTCTTAGTAATTCTGTTTGTCCACGGACCCCCACCGGCGGTTGTGAACGCCCGCAGGAGAAACGTATAACCGCGGTCAGAGTCGAGCTTTTCAACTAAAAAAGATGTTTCAGTGGTGTTGATCATCTTGTCTTTGGAAGGAGCCTCACTTTCGCAGTAGACAACTTCATAGGTTCGTATGTCACCGTGCCTGTGTTTCTTCACTGGGGGATCCCATCTGAGACTCATGCTGTGTGGACTTAGTGGAGTGACTGTAAAGTTCTCTGGGGCGCCAGAAGGAACTGGACGATAGAACAGATGCAAAATTTTATAAATATTTCAGAACTAAGAAATCTTTAATTCAAATATATAAAAAATTAATAAATACAATATTCAAATGAAAATGTTTTGTAGCAATTAATTTGCCTTGTGAAACAACACGTCAGAATCACTTTCTTCCTACTGTGACACCCGATAAATCAGACCGGATGTCTAATTGCCTAATCGTACATCACGTGGCCAGACAACGCATCATTCTGATCACACATCACATCACTAGACAGCACCTCATTCTAATCACACATCACAAGACTAGACAACACATAATTCTGATCACACATCACATGACTAGACAACACGTTATTCTGATCAAACATTCGAACTTTTAATTCTCTCAAACACTTTCTTTTTCAAAAAATCTTATTTAAAATTTTTCTCTTCAATCTATATATTAAAAATACTCCCCCTTTAACTCACCCACCCACCAAGTAACACCTCCATTTTCTCTGCCCCCAAGCCCCACCAAGAAACACTTAAATTTCCATCAGCCTCCCAACATCCAATACCCATAAGTTTCTTCAGTCACCCAATGACAAATAAATTCAATAACTTATTACTTCCTTCCGGCGTTTTGATGACTTCGGTTGCGTATTCGCCGTAGCCGTTTGCGTTTCTGGCGGCAATTTTGAATTCGTACGCTGCTCCTCGTTCTGTTTCACGAAAAGGCCAGTAAAGAAACAATCAACTGAAAATATTAATTTTGAAACGAGACGAAAACGTTGTCTCAATGTTTTGCAATAAAAAATGTTTTCTCGCGTAAAATTTGAAACACTTACAGGGTATGAGAAATAAAAATAATTTTTTAATTTAAGACGCCAAAATTTGATAGCATAACAAACTTTTATTATTATCATTATTGCTATTATCATTATTATTATTATCGTTATTGGTAATTTTATCGTCATCGTCGCCAAAACCACCACCACCATCATCATATTCATAACCATACAACTACCATCACCATAACCATCATCACCAAAACCATCGTCATCGTAATCGTCATCGTCATCATCATCACCATCATCACCATCGCCATCGTCATCATCACCATCACCATCACCATCACCATCACCATCACCATCACCATCACCATCACCATCACCATATTCATCATTATCTTCATCACCGACCAAGGACAGAAGTAGCGAATCTGTAGACATCTTCACCGAATCTTCTCTCCTCTACTTGGCTTTCGCCGCTGATTCCAAACGCCACCAAGTAACCTTCGATTCTTCCGTGTGGAAGTTTCGGAGTCTGCCAGGTAACCACGACCCTTGGACTTCCGGGGATTTCTTCTTTATGCATGGTGAGGGTGAACCCCCGCGGAGGACTGGGCACTTATAAAAAGATAAAAAAGAAAATGATGCATAATAAATGACTATTAACACTTAACGAATCATTACGACGTTGGGACAAAATGTGTTTTGCCTGCTGCTGTACGCAGATGGGGTTTTAGTCTCCCGATACCATAACAAATATTTCAATTCCTAAATTATTTTAAGCTCACCAGGACAACAAAAGTCAACTGCCAACAACAACACAAATAACCCTGGCGACGACATCATTCAGAACAACACTAACGAGATATAGATCGACACTTCTTACCCGGTGATTTCGTCTTGACCTTCTTGGTTTTCGACCTTAACCCTTCACCTTTCCTCGTGTAGGCGCAAACTTGAAAGTTGTACCAGGTGGATGGAGTAAGACCGCCGACGATTAATTCATTTTGTGTATTACCTAAGGGTTCTGACCTCTGAGGGTTTGACCTTTCATCTCCGTTCTCGTCGACCTTGTACAATTAATTTTAATTTATCTATAAATAAATAAATTCAAAATAGAAATCTTGATTTATTCGCAGATTAAATAAGAAAAACGTTTAAGCAAATATTTGGTGATCCAATAGATTTGTAATCTAACCTTAATACTCTAAAAATGAAATGTTTCAAAACGTATCAAATTATATCATAAAAAATGTCCAGATAAAATTATCAAGGAAAGTTTTTTTATTCAAAATATTTAGCAAATGAATAATAATAAAAAATAATAATAAAAGTATTTATAAAAAATAAAACTCAATTGAGTACTTAAGTTGTACAATGAATTTTTTTTATTAATATCTACTACCGAAAAGTAATCCCACATGTTCAATAAAACTAATAAGGATTCATATCTTATTATGTAGATCTTTTTCATTATAGTTAATGTCATGTTATGTTTTTTTTATTCAGCCAGTCAACTTAAGTTATAATAAAGTTATTATCTATAATTTATTTGAGTTATCAAACTTATCTAATTCATCTGTATTAGTTCATCTTTCAAACAATATGCTGTCTCCAATTTATTTATAGGATTTTTTCAAATTACCATATATATATATATTTGAACAAGATATAATTAGTGTTGATATTTTTTCCTGTAGTTTGAATGCGGTAGAACTCAGGCCTATTTGAGATTAGCCAGAAAAATTGAAACTGCATGGAAAGAAGCAGATCCAGCAGACAAAAGCCAGCAACCACAGTCTGCGATCCCCGACTTGTAAGGGATCAGTAATCAGATGACATCGGCTGATCAACCAACGACAAACGCACATGCTGGGTATGGCGCGTGATGCTGCTGATCTGGTGACAAGCAGCGACGGGATGTGGCTTACCAATACATCCGATAGCTTACGATTCTTCGATCTGTGCTGTTAGCTGTTTGTCGGGTGTCCACAGGAGCTTGGGTGTCTGAACATGAATGATGCTGACGACGGCGCTGCTGAAGTTCTGGACTTGCAAAGGTCGCGCGTGCAGTGAAGTGTCAAACATCAAACAAACAAACAACGTGTTTTGTAAACAACCACACGTTTTTAAGAAACTTTGCAATTTTTCGACAACTTTGAAATCGGGCGAAGTACATGAAATTGAAACAGGACTGACTGAAGACTTGACGCATCATTATGTTTTGTCTCAAATAGAGCCAATAATATAAAAATATAAACTATCAGTGGTGATTGCAGTGGCGAACCGTAAAGAAGGAGCGGTTCGCCCTGGGCGGCACTTTTTAGAAAGCAGTAAAAATATTTTCGGGTGTGCAATAAATTGAGAACAAAACTTTAGTTTTTAATTTTTTCCCCACCGGTCTTTTGGGGTTTTTTGTCAACATTTAAACGGGGGCAGCGAGATTGGCCTATCCCCATCCCGGACGACTGAAACCCACGCTGCTCCACCCCGTGGATGATCACCGACTAGTTGCCAACAGAGCAAAGCTTAAACTACAAATATTAATTTTTTCAACGACTGAAGATTGTTTACAGCAGCGAAGCTGAAGCAGTGATTTAGTACAATAATACTCGAACCTGCGATTCTCGATGAAAACTAGAACCTATCTACTCAGACTAGGGATGTGCAGCTGATAAATGACAGCGCGCTCTGTTCCGTTAGTTAGCGATAGGGACAGTCTGGCAACGAAGGATTTCTAACCGGAATTCGCACTTTTCTCCCGTGTTCAACAAGTAAACATACCCAACGCAGAGCGAAAATCAGTTTAAAAGTTAATATACACTTATACACGAAGAAAGGCCATTAAAGTTCTACCGCAGGCTGTCAACTCACCTCAACGAAGTGCACGAAATATCCCTTTATATCGCCGTGATGTTCTCTATCGAGAGGTGGCTTCCAATCGACTTTCACGGATGTCGAATTCAAAACTTCAACTTTCACCTTCTTCGGTTCACCTGGAACTGGATTTGATTGTTCGTTCAGACATTTATTAAAAGTATTTTTGATTAATTAGATTTTAATAAATACTAAAAATAATTTTTTGAAAAAAAAACGAATTTTAAGAAGAAAAAACTAAAATGAAATAATTTTGTGCAGAAATGAAATGCGTGCCGAATTAAAAATTGAAACAACTAAAAAACTCAATTTGATAGAAAACAAGGACTTTTGAGAGAAGAAAAATTTAATAGAACAAAACAAATGTTTCAGTCGGATTGAAGTGCTAAGTTGTTAAAATATACAACATAGAAGAAGATAAAACATGGCAGGTCTCCATCAACATCACAAAACATAATTATGATGATGATGATGATGATGATGATGATGATGATGATGATGATGATGATGATGATGATGATGATGATGATGATGATGATGATGATGATGATGATGATGATGATGATGATGATGATGATGATGATGATGATGATGATGATGATGATGATGATGATGATGATGATGATGATGATGATGATGATGATGATGATGATGATGATGATGGTGGTGGTGATGATGGTGATGGTGATGGTGGTAGTGATGGTGGTGGTGATGGTGGTGGTGGTGATGGTCATGATGATGATGATGATGATGATAATAATAACAATAGCTAACAATAATAATCGTGTAATTAATTGACTGGCGGCTTAAATGTTGATGAAACTGTCTAACCATCTTCTTCTGTTTTAATGATGATGACATCGGACAGGGGTCCCTCACCCGCTAAGTTCATGGCGGCCACCGAAATCTTGTAGGCGGTGAACTTCTCAAGGTCATTGAGAACTACGGAAGTAACCGAAGAGGTCAGGTTCAGACGCCGCTGGGTGAAGTCGTCTTCGAAGTTACGGGTCACCGAGTAGTAGATGTTGTAGCTGTCGATGTGAGCGCCCTGGGCCGGGGGGCTCCACGAGACCTCGATGGATGTCGAGTTGAGTGTTTTGCCACTCACGGAGAGAGGAGGGGAGACGAGTGCTTTGTTTTGTATCAAAGGCCGATTTATGATTTGTTGATTGTGCCGAAAATTATTAGATCAGCGCAATCGTAATTTCAAATATACAACGTTGCGTTTTAATAAATAAGAAAAATTGTTTATAAAACGAAGCTAAAAATAATCGCTGAAACGAAAAACAAGCAAACAAACAATCAAAAACAAGCAATGAAACCAACAAAAACAAGCAATGAAACCAACAAAAACAGAGTAAAACAAATCGTACTCAGAAACAAAATCATCATCATCACAACAGCCTCGCCTATTCTAGCTTACCGTATGGATGAGTTTCTAGCTGGATGGTGGTCGATGCCGGTCCCTCTCCCTTCTCTGATACCGCAACAAGGGTCATATGGTAGACAGTGCTCGGAGTGAGATCCACCAGTAAGTGTTTGTCAACATTCGGGCCGATGTCGATGGAATAATTGGATCGCGTATTGGAGTCGGTGAATCTCAATTTGTACCCCATGATGGTGCCGAAGGATGACGTGGGACGATCCCACTGTAACTGAATCGAACTGGGAGAGATCGCTTCCCCCACGAAGTTGGCCGGCTGGTCGGGAACTTCAGAAGAAAGAAATGTATCAGGACTTTATTATGAACATTTTCAAATAGCTATAATTTCAAGTGGTTATTATAATTGTTTTATATATTTTTTCATGAAAATTTTTAAAAACGTTTAAATAATTATTAAAATATAATTAAATTAATAAACCACTTTGTTGTCAATTATATAAATTAAAATACTAAAAATTTATCTGCAAAAGGTGAACAAATGTGATTTTCAATGATTTTCAAATGAATAAAAAGAAGCAATAAAAAATAAATCCGACGATGCACAAAATTAAGCAGTTCAAAATGTTTTTTGAACTTGCATGCCAGCAGTAACGTGAGTGGAAATATGAAAAAGAAGATGGAAAGATAGGAAAAAGGAAAGACAGAGAAAAAAAGAAAGAAATAGAGTGAGTGAGAGAGCGAAAGAGACAGAGAAAGAGAGAGAGAGAGAGAGAGAGAGAGAGAGAGAGAGAGAGAGAGAGAGAGAGAGAGAGAGAGAGAGAGAAAGAAAGAGAGTCGTGTAATAAATTTCAAAAAGATGAAAAGAGCCAGCAAAGGAAATTTTCCATAAAAGACCTCCATTCGAGTCAAGTTTTATGTCGGTGAAAATTTTTTTCCGATTTAAAAACAATAAAAGTGGAAAATTGAGAAATCGCCAAAGTGACATGCTTAGAAGATATTTGACCACGCTTGGTCGGTGATGCGAGAAGATTGTTGATAGCAGCATATCAACGTTGTTGCTCTGGTTGTATTGTATCAGTTATGGCATGACCATCGCATCTTTTTTTTTTGATGGCTTTCACATTCGATGCTCGAAAATTCGAATTCGTTTAGACTCACACGAATCTCGAATTTCGAACATCGAATTTTTTGTTTTTTTTTTTGAAGATTTTTCATGGACGACAGTCGTTGCAATTAAGAAACATTTTCCTTAATTTTATTTTGTTATTTTTTAAAATAATTATAATAATTAAAAAGTTAAATGAAAATTCGCTTTCCAATTTTTCGCCAGAACTCTCTTGGACATCGCTCAAGCAGACTTCATGGAGATTCTGAATTGATAAAGCACCTTGTTGTTCTTATCTACGCAAGCACAAATGGAACATTAATGGACGTACTTCCTGTTTTCTTTACTTTTGAATTCTCTGCTTTTGTTTCCATTCAAACCGAGGAAACTTTGTTTTAAGTTTAGTCGGTAGACATTTTTGTCAAGGAGGGAAGGGGATGAAGGGGAGGGGATACGAGAGAGATGAGAGGGTAGAGAGGAAACAAGGGTGAAGACAATAACGGGAAGAGAATAATGGTTAGGGTGAGGAAAATTATAGATATTAAATTAATGGGCGGGGAATCTTGGAAAGTGAATTGCAACTACTGTGTCCATGTTTATCTCTCAACGAATAGTGAGTAAATACTAAATAATATAAAGTGAGATATTATAAACGAATCGATAATGGCGGTGGTGGTGGTGATAGTGATACTGATCGTCATTTTGGTGGCCCTGATGATGATGATGATGGTGATGGTGGTGGTGGTGATGGTGACGGTGACGGTGGCGGTGGCGGTGGCGGTGATGATGATGATGATGATGATGATGATGATGACGATAATGACGATGATGATAATGTTGGTGATGATGATAATGTTGGTGATGATGATGATAATGGTCGTGATGATGATGATGACGACGGTGGTGATGATGATGATTGTGATTGCTTGTGTGGTTACAGTAGTTTTATTAGGCTTCATACCTGGACTAACTGGAGTGGCACAGATTCGAAAATAAATTGTCAAAATTTATATGAAATTTATTTAGAAACAATTTCATTATTAATCTATTTTTTAATTAAAAAGTTAAATTAGTAAAAGATTGCAAACTTTAAAACCAATAAAATAACATTGAAATCACGACTTCATTAACTTACTATCAAATATTCCTGACTCCATCACTGATTGCATGAAATTTTAAATAAGCTGCTAATTTATGAATCTTATCAAAACACATTTTATATATATATATATATATATATATATATATATATATATATATATATATATATATGTATATATATATATATATATATATATAGGGGAGTCATTTTAGCAAAAGCATTCTACAATTTTATTCTCTTAATGCTTAACTTTTCCTCCATAAATAGCTGATGACTAGGGGGAGTAGTCGTAAGTACTTTAGAAAAATAATCCAAACCCTTTTACACTTTCCCTCTAAAATAGCTGATGACCGGGAGGGGTACAGTTTTAGCTACTTTATAAAAAAATTAAAAAAAATTATTTGCTAATTTTTTTTCTCCAAATTTTTTTCCGAAAAATCTTAGGGGAGGAGCAATTGCCTTCTTGCCCTTCTAAAATGACGCCCCTGAATATACATAAAAAATATTTTAAAAAATTTCCATTAAAACAAAGCAGCTTTTTATGGTTTTGCACTCTCAAAATATTCCAAAGCAGGAAGCCGTGAAATGCGAAAGAAGTAGAAAATTATTCCGTCGTACGCCGAAGATGCCAAGCCATGAACAGTTTGATATTAAGTCCACTTATATATATATATATATATATAAGCGTTGAAATGTATTCAATTGACATTTGAACTTGATTTGATACCTCCAGGGGTGGTAACGACCTGGACAGGCTCAGACAGCGGTCCATCACCAACGCTCGTGAATGCCAGAACACTGATCGTGTAGGTTCTGTCCTTCATCAGATTGCTCAACGTCGTCAACTGACTGTTTTCTACTTGATGGAGTGTCCACAGGGATACTGGCATGTCAGGTGGAGTTAAGGTGTAGTAGACTTTGTAACCCTGGAGTTATTTATTTATTTATCAGCATAATTCAACAATATTTTAACAAAATAAAACTTTATTTACTTATCAAAACATTAAATACATATATTTTTTTATTATTACAAACATTTGTATTTTCTTTTTTTGTACTTGAGGTTATTTAAACATACTCAATCAATTATTTTATTTTGATGTTTTATTGATTTGTTTATTTATTTATTTTTCTCTATCTATTTAATCAATTTTCATCTATCAGTTTATTCGTTCATTCATATATTTATCGATCAATATTTTCAAATTATTCAAAAAACAATCAAAATCTTTTTTATTTTTATTTTTATTGTTCTTCTTGTTGTTGTTCATAGGTATTAAACGATCTAGCAAAACGGTTCGACAAAAACCACAGTTCAATAATTTGTGTCTTCCTGCCTGAAAGGTTTCTTCAAAATTCTTTTCCGTTTAATTACTCGAATATCTTTCTTTCCTCCATTGTTTATTAAACATTTAAACTGCTCTACTTTCATTGTTTACCATTTAAATAAATAATATTTATTTCAAACAAACCGACCGATCGACAGCAGAAGTAATAATCATCGCTATGGCAACACCGACGAACCTTAATGACGCCGTTGGGTATCTTCGGCTCGTCCCACTGCACGACTACCGTACTCAGACTTACAGAGCGGGCTCTCACGTTTGTTGGTGGGCTTCCGGGCACTTTAAAAATTATTTAAAAAATAAAAATGATTATAGAATAAATATTTAAAAAAAATATATATATATACAACAAACGAGTTGTATTGAGATATCGTAAAATTGCTGTTCTTTGATTATCGCAAGGCTAAACAATCTTCCAACGCTAAAAGCTTTTGTAATTTGTGAATTTTGTTTTATGGCGGGCATTCGTTTATATGAAGAAGTTTTTTTTTAATAAATGGTGGTCTCGAACGTTGTTGTTTGTGGAGTTTTTTTGGATGCATGTTGTTGTAACTGTGATGTGTTGTGTGTTGTTGTGCTATATGTTGTATTAATTGTTGTGCTATATGTTGTTGTAGCTGTGACGTGTTGTGTGTTGTTGTGCTATACATTGTATTAATTGTTGTGCTATATGTTGTTGTAGCTGTGACGTGTTGTGTGTTGTTGTGCTATATGTTGTTGTAGCTGTGACGTGTTGTGTGTTGTTGTGCTATACGTTGTATTAATTGTTGTGCTATATGTTGTTGTAGCTGTGACGGGTTGTGTGTTGTTGTGCTATACGTTGTATTAATTGTTGTGCTATATGTTGTTGTAGCTGTGACGTGTTGTGTGTTGTTGTGCTATACGTTGTAGTAATTGTTGTTTTCTGTTGTTGCTAGTGCAGTATGCTGAGTTGTGTTGTTGCAAAATGTGTTTATATATTACTGTTGAGTTTGTTATGCAGTTCTGTGTTGTTATTATTATAAATATTTTTCGCGTGAAACCTATTTGGGAACTATCAAAATAATTTTAATCAAAAATTCAAAGATCAAAAAAGTAATTTAATTAATTCTCGACCGTTTCGCACCTAGATGACTCACCTAATTCCCCTGTAGTTACGTCAACAGGTGTGCTGGGAGGACTTCTCCCAATCTTGTTGACCGCCATTACCGAGAATTCGTACTCTGTATAAGCATTGAGGGTGTAGATTTGGTAGTCGGTACGCAGGATGTCCTTGATCTCGGTGTACTTGTCCGGATCTTCCGTGTACTTGGAACGGAACTTGATGACGTAAGATTGAATTGGTTCCGTGTTGCCTGAGTTCCAGGTGAGGTGAACGGAATTCGGTGAAACGTCGGTGATCAGCACGCTTGTCGGTGGTTTCGGGAGGGCTGTCGTTTTAATAATTAATTAATTTTTATTTGTTCAATTTTTAATTAATTTATTTTTAATTGTTCAATTTTTAATTAACTAATTGTTATTTGTTCAATTTTTAATTAATTTATTAATTAATTTTATTTGTTCAATTTTTAATTAACTAATTGTTATTTGTTCAATTTTTTAATTTTTAATTAATTTATTTTTAGTTGTTTAATATTTATTTCTTCGGATATTTATTAGTATTAGTTCATTATTTTTTTTGTTTAATTTTTTTTGGATATCAAGTGTTGCCCGGTTTTTGTTTAGTTTATTGTGATATGGTCTTTCTATTCGTCCAATTAGTAATTAATGGTAGAATATAAAAAAGTAAATAATTTAACATTTAATGAATGCTTTATACAGCAATGAATTTTTCCGATAACTCGAGCATAAACAATCAACCTACCTTTGACCTTCACCTCAACCACGTGACTGACCGTGCCGAGGTTAGAGATGGCATGACACGTGTAATTGGCAGATTCTCTTATGTCTGAAAGGTGAAGGACCCCCATGGCGCCGCTATTGTTCTTCGTCTCCAATATTTCTATGTCATCTCTTTTCCAGACGATCCACGGAGCCGGCTGTCCGCTAGCTATGCAGGTCAGCCTGACGGATCCTCCAGGTACAACCTCCGTGTTGTCGGGCGTGGCACTGAAGTGGGGAGGAACTCTTCGAGCTGTTTCAACGTGGTGGTTAAAACTTTTATTTTTTACTACAGTCCTTGAATGAAAGTTAGTCATTCACTATAATAGAGTGCATGCAATTGTAAATATTATTCCTTTTATATGTGTAGAGTAAGTCGCCTTGTATTCTTTTGCGACGCATTAACTTTAAGTTATACACAGATACACACATTTAGACATATTCACCCACACACACAGAGACACGTGCTTGCGCACACACACACATAAACACACATGCAGGCAGGTGGACAAAAACAGATAGAAGACAACGGACCCTTCACGAAGAGATTAGCAGCCGGACTGATAGTCATACCATGTATATTCTCTGCAATGCATTCATATTTGCCCTCGTATGTTTCGGTACTGTTCAATAATTGCAGGGCACCTGTTTGCATAGAAGAGGACAATTTTTATATTTGTAATAATATTATAATAATATTTTTATTATATATATATATATATAATGAATATAATTATTATATATTATATTATATATAAATATATATAATGAATATATTCATTAATTCTGTTCGCTCGAATGTTTTCGTGTATTTTTCGTCGAGAAAAATATTTCCTTTCGAGAAGTTTGGAAATGAAAAAATCGAAATTCTAAAATAATTTTCATAATTTATGATGGCTTGAAAGTGTTTCGTTAATGTTGTTTTTAAGGATTATTAACAATAATAAATGATAATGATAATGATAATGATAATGATAATGATAATGATAATGATAATGATAATGATAATGATAATGATAATGATAATGATAATGATAATGATAATGATAATGATAATGATGATGATGATGAAGACGACGACGACGACGACGACGATGATGATGATGATAATAAAAGAAATATCAAGTGGACGTTTTCAACAACAACAAAATCTTTCGCTGAAGTAATTCTGCATCTGCTATAATCATTTTAAAATCACTTCTTGAATTAGTTAGTATACAACGTTTCACGTTTTCAATAAAAGAAATAGTTATTTCTCTGAATTAATTACACAAAGAAGAGTTTCTATGAAGTAACTAAAGTAAAGATAAAGAGACAATGGAGTGAATGAATAGAAGAGGAGAAGTCAAATTCCTGTTGGTCGCGTGCATCCAAGGGATTGATCACATGATCACATCTTGCAAATGACCTGCTTTTTAATGGTCAACCAATAAAAAGATATTTCCACGACCAAACAACCAATCATAATAAATTTAACAATAACCACTTAAAACGTGACCTGCGCAATTGCAAGGGGAGAAGGTGCAATTGTGCCATTCGTGACCTTAACCTTGTCAGGGTTGAGTCGGGGTGAAGTTAATTTGATGATAATACCGGTATATCAATGTGTTTATGTATGTGTATGTGTATGTGTATGTGTATGTGTATGTGTATGTGTATGTGTATGTGTATGTGTATGTGTATGTGTATGTGTATGTGTATGTGTATGTGTATGTGTATGTGTATGCGTATATGTATGCGTATGTGCATATGTATGCGTATGTGTATACGTATTTGTATGTGCATGTGTATGTGCCTGTTGTAAGATGAAGATAATTCATCTTACGTATTTTTCATAGTATTTGTTTATTTTATTTTATTATGTGTGCATTTTATTAGGATTGGATATTTCGTAACAATAAGTCATATATATATGTATATGTATATGTATATATATATATATATATATATATATATATATATGTTTTTATATATATGTATGTGTGTATGTGTGTGCGTATTTACTAATTTTTTTTATCTAGAAATTATATATATATGTATATATATATATATATATATATATCTTTTTCCTGATTTTGATTGGTAAGAATGTAAATATTATTTTGTGGATGAATTTTGAGAAACTAGACAGTGTGTTATAAAGTTGAGTGTTCGAGAAGAAAAATAAAAGTTTAAAGAGACGTGCTGCAGAGAGAAATTGGAATTTACAAAAGATTTGTTAGAACCGTGCAAAATTCTACAAAGTGAGAGAATTCAGTTTTATTTGAGTCCAGTTAAAAGATTTATTTTTCAAGGGAGAATAATTAAGTTAAAATAAATTCGAGAAATATTGTGATATAAATAACTTCGACTTTAACGTTACGAATCGCTAGAAAGCATATTCCTCTACGTTTACATTGGTGACCTCGACGTATTTACGCATTTTCATACGTAAATATATTTTTCTGAAGTTGTTTGATCACAAGTGACCGAATTTTTTTTTTCTTTTGTGAAAGATGTCTGACGAGAAATTCATTGCGATGGGACAGGCCCTAGGCTATTCCGGAGAAGATTTAAGGAATTATGTCAAAGAGTTAAAGGATGAAGAAAGAGTTAGGAGATTAGAAGAACGTGAAGAAAAAAAACAAGAACGGGAAGAGCGAGAAAATAAGGCTCAGCAAGAACGGGAAGAGCGAGAACGGGAACGTGAACACGAAGAGAAGAAGAATCAAGAAGCTAAAGAAGAGCGGGAACGGGAACGTGAAGAGGCAGAGAGACAGAGGCAGCATGAATTGGAATTGAAAAAGCTGGAATTAGAGGCCCTAACGAAAAAAGAGCCAAAGGTAGAGGCAACAAAGATTCCTTATCCAAAGTTTTCTGAAGGTGATGACATCGACGCATTTTTGCTGAGATTTGAGTCATTGGCAAAAGCCAATGGTCACCCTCAGAAGGATTGGGGAATGCTTCTAGGGTCGTTGCTTAGTGCGAAGACTTTGGAAGTGTTTGGCCAACTTAGCGATAGTCAGATGCAGGACTACAGAACGGCAAAGGAGGCACTCCTTCGTCGTTTTGGGAAGTCAGCGGAAGACTATCGCATAATGTTTCGAGAGTCAATGCCTGAAACGGAGGAGACCTGGGAACATTATCTAGTGCGGCTAGATAGCCACCTCAGGCGCTGGGTAGATCTCGCGGGCAAACAAAATCTGTTGTTTTTGTTTCTGAAAGAGCAGTTTTTCGGAAAGTGCCCGGCGGGAATGGTCGAATACTTGTTGGATAAAGAGAGCATAGATGTCAATGAGCTGTGCCTTTGGGTAAACAAGTACAGCCAAGCCCATCCAGAGAAGAGGTTGGCAAAATTGGACAGCAATAGCAGGATGGGTTGGAACCGGGGTCAGTCGGTCAGTGACGCCAAAATGGTTGAACCTCGCTGCTACAACTGTCATCAAACGGGGCACATGGCAAGAGAGTGTCGGCAGAGTAGCCCTAGTAATCCTGTACTTTTTCAAACACGGAAAGAGACGACTACGTCAGCACCATGCAAGGATTCCGGTGTTGTGAATGCATGCGCTGCCATGGTGATGGAAGAAAAAATGGATGAGGTGGAATTGAAGTGTGGATGCATTTTTCCTGTCATTGCGGATGGTTGTTTGCACTCAGGAGAAAAATTTAAATTAACCAGAGGGTTTGTGAACAGAAAACCGGTAAAAGTTTTGAGGGACACTGGCTGTACTTCCATAATAGTAAAGGAATCATTAGTGCACCCGCGTCAGATGACCGGAAGAACAAGATCCTGTGTTTTGATCGACGGCACAGTTCGAGTAGCTCCAACAGCAGTGGTAAAAATCAAAACAGACTGGTTCAGAGGAACTAGAGAGGTGGTCTGCATGAAAAACCTACTTTGCGATCTCGTGCTGGGAAATGTTGAAGGGGTAAGAGGTTTTGATGCAATGGCGGCAGGAAAACGCTTTGGTCGGAAACCACAGAAATCCGCTTCCAACTACGACAGCACTCAGAGGAATGATCAAGTAAATTTTGGAAAATCGTCGGCTAACTCAGAGCTGTATCAAAGCAAGGAAAGAAACACGTCTGCCATTTCAAAAGTAGGAAATAAAGTTGAGGCAAAAGTTCAAGCTTTGAATCCGCCAAAAGAAAGACCAAGGCTCAATCTTCTGCCTAGAGGCCAACATGGAGGGGTGGGGAAAGTTGGAAAGTTGAATTCGGCAATCTTCGGAGATGCCCGCCCTGTTGACACAGCACGCAGAGAGATAGAGATTGAGAATAAGTTGAAAGGAAACTATTTCAAAGGCAAGGAGAACATCGGTGCTGACTTTCTTAGTCGTAAAGAGAGTGACGATGTAATCAAGAAACACTGACGCGTTTCTTTTTTCGAAGAGGGGGGATATGTAAGATGAAGATAATTCATCTTACGTATTTTTCATAGTATTTGTTTATTTTATTTTATTATGTGTGCATTTTATTAGGATTGGATATTTCGTAACAATAAGTCATATATATATGTATATGTATATGTATATATATATATATATATATGTATATATATATATGTTTTTATATATATGTATGTGTGTATGTGTGTGCGTATTTACTAATTTTTTTTATCTAGAAATTATATATATATGTATATATATATATATATATATATATCTTTTTCCTGATTTTGATTGGTAAGAATGTAAATATTATTTTGTGGATGAATTTTGAGAAACTAGACAGTGTGTTATAAAGTTGAGTGTTCGAGAAGAAAAATAAAAGTTTAAAGAGACGTGCTGCAGAGAGAAATTGGAATTTACAAAAGATTTGTTAGAACCGTGCAAAATTCTACAAAGTGAGAGAATTCAGTTTTATTTGAGTCCAGTTAAAAGATTTATTTTTCAAGGGAGAATAATTAAGTTAAAATAAATTCGAGAAATATTGTGATATAAATAACTTCGACTTTAACGTTACGAATCGCTAGAAAGCATATTCCTCTACGTTTACACCTGTGAATGGGCATGTGTATGTGTATGTGTATGCGTATGTGTATATGTATGCGTACGTGTATGCGTATGTGCATGTGTATGCGTATGTGTATATGGATAGTGTAGAAGTGTAGATACGTTCAACTAAATGAAATACATCCCATTGATTGAATAAAAAAAATACAATTCATCCACAGACCTGTTGGCATAACGGAGAACTTGAGACCAGAACTTTCGATCGGAATGAAATCCTTGAGCCAAGAAAACTCAGGTTCTGGATTGCCGATGGCGCCACAGTGCATGACTGTGCTTCTGTACTTGTCGACGCTGCTCAAGTTTGGTTTCACGGTTATCGAAGGAAAGCCGGGCGGTTCTGCAAGTGAGGTGAGTAAAACAAAATGTTAATTTATTATAATTTAAAATTTATGATAATTAGTATCGGCACATTCCGATTCCAAGTGGCAGGCAAGACTTTGTGGTCCCATTTGCACGAGTTTGATTCTCGGATGCTGAGGTTTATTTCAAGAAGTGGGGCTTTTATCTCTTCAGCTTAGCCTTTGTGATAACTCTATGCAATTAGATTTGAACAATGTTTCTGTTTTTAGAGTAAACACAATTTTAGGCATCATCATCATCATCATCATCATCATCATCATCATCATTGTTGTTATCGTCATCATCATTCCCAGCATTATCATCATCACCATCATTTTCGTAGTTATCATCATCGTCATTTCATTCATTCAACACGGCCGCAGTTGAGCATCATCATCATCATCATCATCATCATCATCATCATCATCATCATCATCATCATCATCATCATCATCGTCATCGTCATCGTCATCGTCATCGTCATCGTCATCGTCATCGTCATCGTCGTCGTCGTCGTCGTCGTCGTCGTCGTCGTCGTCATCTTCATCGTCATCGTCATCGTCATCACCACCACCACCAATATCATCATCATCATCATCGTCGTCGTCGTCATCGTCGTCGTCGTCATCGTCATCATCATCATCATCATCAGTTAAATCAAACAAAGCAACCGTTCGTTTCTATTCAATATCTTTCCAATGATGTGATTTACGGATATTTACGACGCGAAAGCAGCAAACTTTTCAACTGAGATCAAACATTAAACAACGCATTTCCGTTTATTGAAAGATTAGTTGAGAATTAAAGTTTCGCTTAAAAATTAAGCGATTTGAAAAGTTATGGATCCAAAATTGTTAGAATAAAAGTCATTTGATTGGAGAATATGAAAAGTTGGACATTCGTCCTCGAGCCACAGCGCATGGAGAGCCAAGAATTGGGCCGTTCATTCTTCAAATTCAATTTTCTGATTTGATTTTTAT
>OZ022247.1:20302929-20317929 GCA_963978895.1 Erpobdella octoculata | reverse complement strand
TCCTCTTGCGGTCGCACTCAAAAAAAATAAAATAAATAAATAAAAACTTTAAAACCGATCACACACTAAAATGACTTCAAGAAAAAACTCGACCAACTTTGAGTTCCTCTGCCATAGACGGACAGATTGAACGAGGTTCGGACAGGCGCCCCAACATCGTTGCTTGCCTCGCACTCGTACACTCCTTCGTCTTTCTTCTTGACATCGTTGATCCTCAAGACTGATCCGTTAGGAATGCTGGTTGTCTCCTTGCTGCCGTGGTGATTGGGGGTCGTAACTATCTTCCTCCTGGCGTGAATCCAGTTGATTTCCGGGTTGGGGTTCCCCGAAGCCAGGCAGGTGAAGGTGGCAACTTCTCCCTCTGCCACTTTTCTACTCTTCGGTGGGAGGGTTATCTTCGGGGGGTCTGAAGTAGAAAAGTTAATTATTAAATTAATTATATACATTTATGTGCAACTTTCTATCTCTATTTATTTTTCTTTTGTTTTCATTTTCATTCTCTCTCCCTCTCTCTCTTTTATTCTCCTCTCTCTTCCCAATAAGGTAATGCATTTGTCTAGTAATTATTTCAGAAACCATTTCAAGAAACTGCATTAATAGCTTTAAAACTAAATTAGGCGTTCCATATTTGCGATGACATTTAAGAATAGAACGGAGTAGTAACGCTCCATAATGATTACTCACCGCTTAAAAAATTTGGAAAGTACCTGTATTGAGAGACGCCACCTGGATGTAAAGATGTAATTTTCAAAAATTGTTACAGGTAAGAAATATTAAGCTCTGTGCAGGTACGTGAATATAGAAATTGTCCGTGAATAAAGAAAAGTCCGTGCGTTGCAAATGTGAAAATAAAAATAAATAAATAAAAAACTCTTTTGAAGAATTTCATAGCAACAAATCGTTGGAGATGATTATAATGGAAGTCATAAATCACAGAAGATGCGATTAAGAAATCATTTGAATTCGGAACGATTTAAATAAATAAATTAAAATAAATTAAAAATAATTATTTTTGTTTAGAATGGATTGATGGAAGGACGGAAGAAAAGGTAGAACATTTCTTTCCTGGAGCGATCGAAGTAATTTCATTAACAGGTGGAACTGCATGGAGAGATGAAGGTTCAATGGGAGATGGAAGTTCAATTATGAAAACTATTTAAGTTCAATTACTCGGATTGCAATAAAAATTTATTTATTTTTTATTTCGTCCGAAATAAAACTTTCAATTTCCGGGTTAATTGTGAAACGGGGGAAGAGAACGATCGAGTTTCGTTTTCGTTTTCAAACAGTAATATTTTCCAGTTTTGACCCACGTTCGTTTTCGGTCTTTCTGAATTTTGTACACTTTCGCTTTCAGTCCAGATTCATTTTCGGTCCACAAGTAGTTTCGGCATTTTCCGGCCGAAACTGTAGCATTATAAAAAAATAGTCTTGCTGGATTACCGTTTCAACTTCGATCAATTGGAGAAAAAAATGCGGTTTCAGAAATTTTAAGCTTTCAAAGACAAAAACTTGTCGAGGGAGCAAAGAAAACAACAGACAGACAACTTTTAATCTAAAATATTTGTCAAATCACAATTTCTACACGGATCTCTATAATCAGACGAGCATCAGCCTGTTAATTAATGGCTTTGCCAATCGCACCAAGAGCTTCAACTTGACAACAGATTGTAATATGTAATTATACCGGGGGGGAGAGGGTGGGAAACCGGTAAGGTGGGTCGGGTGGGCAAACATTTTTGTTATAAAAATTTTGTAATTATTTGGCTTTCTTGCAATCAAAACAAAAAGAACCAACTAGCTATGTTCGTATATTAAAGATATTTCTATGCGTTACTTCATAAAATTAATAAATGAAACATGAAGAAATCAAAGAAAATTTTCCATCTGAAGGAAAGCACACGTTTTTGAATTTCCAAGAATTTGATATTAATTTACGACTTCGTACAAAGAGTGACGTCACAGCGGTACGAAAGCAGTACTAGAGCGTACAAACTGTACAATTATTAGTGGCGATGATGGTAGTAATGCGGTAAAGCGTTCGCCCGTTGCTCTAAAGGTCGGCGGTTAGAATCTCACAGGCGTCACTAGCGTCCGTGTGGGGAGGAAGGCACCATAAACGACATCCTCTAATTGTTGTAGCGGTTCTCAAACAGACTTCAGTTTGCTGAACCACTCTCAACCGTGTTAACTTATTTAATTCTAATTCGTAACAACAAGTAACAACAAGTAACATCAACAAATAACAAAAACATTTTTGTTAGTAACTTCATCACCACCACCACTCCATATGAAGTAAATACGATAAACATCTTTTTTTAATTTGTTAATTATTATTAAAAAATAACTTTTTGATTGATTAACCTGCAAAAAAATTTTTTTAATGCTAGCAAGAGGAAGAAACTTATTTAAAGACGTGGTTGTCAACAAATTAGTTAATTTTCATGTAAAATATCTTCACATGACGACTTCCTGCCTGCCCACGTGACGTAATAAAACAGAAAGACGTCATGACGTCATATAACAAAGATGGCTGTCATGGGAATTCCATGTCTCGGATTGAATCACGACATCTAAATGCCTCTCTCTTTCCCTTTTTCTCTCTCTTTCTCTCTCTCTATCTTTCTCTCTCTCTCTCTCTTTCTCTTTCTCTTTCTCTCTCTCTCTCTCTCGCTCGCTTTCTCATTCTCTCTATGACTGTCTTTCTCTCTAACTATATCTCTCTTAGTCTTTTTCTTTCTTTCGATTTTACTTACTCCTCCCACATTTCCAATCAACATGAATTTATTTATCTACATACAAATGCAACTACAAGAATGGAGTGTATGACCAGTTCATAAATGACCACGATGGAACTTTCAATTGTCAGTTGCTCAGAAAAGTTTTCAAGCCTTCACATGGACATGAGAAAGATACAAAATCAGGAGTTCTTCTCTATTTTCTAAGCAAGTGAGCCAATACCGGTCAAGTGAGCCAATACCGGTCAAATGAGCCAACACCGGGCAAAGTCGGAGCAAGCCTGCCAAGAGGACAATACTTTTCAGTTGGTCTGTACGAGGAAATTCGGGAGCTTACTTTCGACGATTTACTTCCCTGATTGAATTTCAAAGTACGATATCTATTAATATCTAATATCTATTGTCAACAGTGAAAAAAGAAAAACCAGGAATGCAATATGAACGAGAAATATATAGACAAAAATGGAGCGAGAGAGAGAGAGAGAGAGAGAGAGAGAGAGAGAGAGAGAGAAAGAAAGAGAGAGAGAGAGAGAGAGAGAGAGAGAGTAAAACCGCAAAAAAAATTTGTTATGATTAGAAAACTTCGTGGAAGAAGTTCAAATTTCGGAAGAAGTTGAAACTTTGAGAGAGAGAAACATTACTAAGACCGCTTGGCAGCAGACTCGACGATATGAATATTCATGAATATTCAGCAACTTTAAAAGCACGTCCCGCCACACAAATTCTCGTTAGAAAGCAGCAGAGCTTAATTCAACTTAACGGCGGGGGCAATACATTTTTTAAGGGCCTTCGCGAAAGTGTCCACTTACCTCGCTCTCCCCCGAATTATCTTTCCATCCTCTGACATCATCATCGTTTATACCGCCACCGTCATCATCACCATCGTTGCCATTGTCATCATCATCATCATCGTCGTCGTCATCGTCATCGTCACCGTCATCGTCATCGTCATTGTCATCGTCATCATCATCATCATCATCATCATCATCATCATCACCATCATCACAATTGGCATCATTCCAGCTAAACGTAATCATCATCACCCCACAACACACACGTTGTGATTGAGACTTCTTAATAATTTCAGCAAATTTAAATCAGCAACGGCAGCAACGGATAGAGTCACGTGCTCTCCCCGTCAACCGCATCCTAGCTCCGGTTTCGGATTGTCTGTCCTCGATAGCAGTGATAAAGTCTCTTTTATGAGTCTTAGTTTAAACCATGCCACCGTGACGGGGAATTCCAAGTAGCGTCTCTCGACCGCGAAGCACTGTTATATTTATATGGCGCAGTAAATGCTTGCAGTAAAGAATCGTCTAATATTTTTATGACTTCATAAATGTCGTATATAAGCTTCGATAATATTTTATCTCCACGGGGGGACCGCGGGCTCCAAGTTCGGTCCAGCATTTTGCTGGTTCTTTGCGGGCCGTTGGATGGTTTGAGTGTTTCGTTAGTCCAGAGCCGAAGAGAAATGTTTGAAAATTGAAGATATCTTATATTTTATCTAACCAATAAAAAAAGTTTGTTATTCAAAAACTTTTTTTAAGTATTTTTACATACCGAAATTGAGTCTTTTCTTAAGGACTAACAATGTTTTAGGAACAAATTTGCCGCCGAAAGTAGGCTGTATAAAAGAAGTTCTATTTTTAAAGTGAGTTTCAAAGCTCTAAGATATATTTAACTAAATGAAATAAAAAATACTATTTTATCAATTGAGTTTAATTAAATTTCTATAAACAATAAAAAGTGAAAATGTAGCGTAATAGAAGGAGTTCCACATTGAGACTCCACATCAACACTGTAAACGCCACATTGAGACTCCACATTAACACTGTTAACGCCACATTGAATGCCACATAGAATTCCACACGTATAATTTCACAGTGAATCTCCCACACATACTATAAGAATTCCACATTGAGAATCCACAGATCGTAAGCGTTGACAGCGTAAAAGAAAGAATTAAACACCTCGTGACTGAACACATACAATTTTACAACACAGCAGCGTATAACCACAACAAGTGTGGACTTTCGACCGGCGAACGAACACGTCTTATTCCACAAATGTTCCGTTTAAGGCATTCCAGTTTAATGACCTGTCTTTGCTATTTTAAGTCCTCTTCATTCAACCAGCATTGGAATCTGCCGGCTATCGCTAAAGATATTTTATTGGGACAATAAACGTATTTGATATTTCCCCATGAATATTTTATAACTTGTTACAGTTAATTAAATTGCTATAATCTTTGATTGTCTACAGAGTCTTGATTTCTACATACGACTTCTAAAAATACGGTATTTAGTAGCTTTAATTCTGCATATATGTATGCTTATTAATTATGAGTTTATTTTGATTTCTACACTTCTTCAACATTTATCTGCTGCATGGTTGTGTAGGTTTCAAAACCAATTACAATTCGTTTCAGCGTTGCTTAAAGCGGTCGATTGTAATGAGTTCTTAGAAGATAAATATTTACAATTTATTGCCAAACATTACAATATTACTATTTTACAAAAAAATAATAATATAATAATGCCTCCGACTTACACCTGCTTGAAGAAGAAATAGGTACATAAAAAAATCTGCCAATATTTGTATCAGCAGCGTTAAAAAACTTTTTTTAAAAAAGAGTTTTGTTTTAGCACAATTACAATTCCCAAGGGTTAACAAAACATCACGATACAGCTTTTACACCACTTAAACCACACAAGACTCTTTAAAGGTGTTTACATTTGAACCAAGTCATCCATCAGCGAATGTAAACTACGAGAAAATTGGAACAATTTAAGTTTAATGTATAAGAAAAGTTTAATGATTAAATAGTCAGCAAGCAAATTTTCAATGTAGGTGGAATAAATTGCATACTCTATTTTTTTATTTGATTGAATAAACAAAAATCTTCTTAAACTATCAAAATCAATTAAAAAAGAAAATTTAAATTAATTTCCAAAAAATAATAACAAAAAATTTAAATAAATAAATTTCCCCGTTAAGTATTAATTAACGAATTTAAAAAAAAACGCTGAGAAATTCTCAATATGAAACAATGGAAGTGAAAGACGAGAATGTCTGCAAATTGACCCCTTGTTGTGAACTGGGGGATTCAACTCTTAAGAGTTCACACAAACGATTTATTTTCATATTTTTTAAATAAAATTATTCAGATGTTGTCGAGAAAAAAGCGCGTAATTTTTTAGGGGTTTTTAAAACGATTAAATTGGCAATTTTCTATCTATTGTTGGATGAAAACGATGGAAGAAACTGAGCAGATGTTTTCAAAAAAGTTTTTCCGTGTAAAAAAATTAAAATTTGAAAATTGAAAAAAGTGCAAAAGAAAGTTATTTTTAAGTAAAAATAAAATCTAACCGAGAAGAAAGAAATTTAAAAATTTTGAAAAAAAAAATGAAAAGATATTCTCACCGTTTGTAAGCGACCAGGAAAAAACAGCCAACAAGTTGACACAAAGTAAAATTGTTGCCGCAACAACTCTAAACAATGTTGAGTACGCATCCATGTTGCAAGCCAGTGTCTCGATCCGGTATTTCAAAGTAGCAACATAATTCGGTATTTGTACTCAAAACCATCGACGGATACGCACGAAGGTTTCAATCGTCCTCTTCTTCGCTTAACACCACACGGATCGAAATCATCTACTTGCCTCCGGCAACATCAGATTCTTCTTTTGTACTTAAGAAAAAGAGAAAAAGCGAGAGAAGGGGAGAGAGAGAGAAACGGAGAAAAAAGAGAGTGTGAAAAAGTGGAAGGATGATGAGGAAGATGAAGTCTGTACGTGTATTCGGGCGAGAGGTACTCAACTCGTCTTCTAAGCAGTTGACATCGGAAGGAAAACAGAGTGAGATAAAACATGGTTTGATGCTTGATATGTTACGTAACTCTGAGACATCATTCAAGGACTACTTTGCACTAGATTTGATGATCAACCTTCAAAATAGATTATTTTTTTTCTTTAAATGTGTCTGTTAATTTATATTTTTTAATGATAAATGATCATTTAAATGAAAATGTGCTATTAATCTATAAACTGTGTGATCGTCAAGAAAAATATATATTAATCATTAAGCTAAAACAATATTTTCAAGTGAATGAGCGAATGAGTGAATGAGTGAGTGAGTGAGTGAGTGAATGAGTGAATGAGTGAATGAGTGAATGAGTGAGTGAGTGAGTGAGTGAGTGAGTGAGTGAGTGAGTGAGTGAGTGAGTGAGTGAGTGAGTGAGTGAGTGAGTGAGTGAGTGAGTGAGTGAGTGAGTGAGTGAGTGAGTGAGTGAGTGAGTGAGTGAGTGAGTGAGTGAGTGAGTGAGTGAGTGAGTGAGTGAGTGAGTGAGTGAGTGAGTGAGTGAGTGAGTGAGTGAGTGAGTGAGTGAGTGAGTGAGTGAGTGAGTGAGTGAGTGAGTGAGTGAGTGAGTGAGTGAGTGAGTGAGTGAGTGAGTGAGTGAGTGAGTGAGTGAGTGAGTGAGTGAGTGAGTGAGTGAGTGAGTGAGTGAGTGAGTGAGTGAGTGAGTGAGTGAGTGAGTGAGTGAGTGAGTGAGTGAGTGAGTGAGTGAGTGAGTGAGTGAGTGAGTGAGTGAGTGAGTGAGTGAGTGAGTGAGTGAGTGAGTGAGTGAGTGAGTGAGTGAGTGAGTGAGTGAGTGAGTGAGTGAGTGAGTGAGTGAGTGAGTGAGTGAGTGAGTGAGTGAGTGAGTGAGTGAGTGAGTGAGTGAGTGAGTGAGTGAGTGAGTGAGTGAGTGAGTGAGTGAGTGAGTGAGTGAGTGAGTGAGTGAGTGAGTGAGTGAGTGAGTGAGTGAGTGAGTGAGTGAGTGAGTGAGTGAGTGAGTGAGTGAGTGAGTGAGTGAGTGAGTGAGTGAGTGAGTGAGTGAGTGAGTGAGTGAGTGAGTGAGTGAGTGAGTGAGTGAGTGAGTGAGTGAGTGAGTGAGTGAGTGAGTGAGTGAGTGAGTGAGTGAGTGAGTGAGTGAGTGAGTGAGTGAGTGAGTGAGTGAGTGAGTGAGTGAGTGAGTGAGTGAGTGAGTGAGTGAGTGAGTGAGTGAGTGAGTGAGTGAGTGAGTGAGTGAGTGAGTGAGTGAGTGAGTGAGTGAGTGAGTGAGTGAAACATCTTCTTTAATTTGTAATAATATTTTCAAAGACGGTTCTAAAGATTCTAAAAAAAACTAAAAAAAGAATCAGCAAAGTGGAATTTCTATCACGGCATGAATGACGTCATTATATAAAAAAAATCAATATTTTCCTGGCTCCAACATATTCTGTCGCTTTCTAAATTCATGACTTAGCGCCGCCTTTTTAATTATGATGTCGCCAATACTTTTATGATAATTTGTGCAGTGCTTAAAAGTTGTCTAATATTTTCAAAAAAAAGTATTACATTCAAAATACATAGTTATTTTATTTAAGAAAGGTATTCTTATTATTCAAACTGTTCTAAAATAATCGTATTATTTATATACTTCCATATTTTTATTAATAAACAAAATTTTCAAAGAAATTTTAATCTATCCTCTTGCACATAGCGTACTTCTGAATTTTATTAACTAATATTGAAAGAAATGTCTTTGACGAGACTCGAAGTAACTGAACCGCAAAGGAGTAAGATCAGTTCGTGGTGGTAGGAAAAGAAAGAAATTCATTCAATACCTGCGGAACTTACTAGAACAAGTGAACAATAAAAAAAACAAAGTTTTTAAAACCAAATGCTTTTATGTTATTAAAACTTGAATTTTAAAATAAATTTTTGCATTTTAATTTTTTTTAACTTTTTTTGCAAAACTTTTTAATGAATATTAATCTCTTGTCTTCAAGCAGGAGCATGTACCTATATAAAATTTGAGAAAATCTATCATCAAGAAGTGACTCAAATATTGATTGTAAAAAATAGCAACAGAGATCAGACGTTACCGAAAAGCATTTATAATAAAAAAAGTCAAATGTGTGGTTTGTAAAGTTGTATATGCGATTTGTATAAATAACCTATCATGTTTAAGTGCTCAGAAATGTAGACGAGATAAGTTAGATAGCTTTAAACATTATCAAATTAATACAAAAAAAAGAGAGAGAGATGAAAAGTTTAGAAAGCGGTGGGATGAAAGAAACGTTATGGATATTATACAGATTCACTAAAATATAGTACTTACTTACTTGACATATACCCTCTTTCGAGCTGTAACATTCATCAGCTACCTTCTAACCCTACGTAACCATAGCACCCACCTACCTACATGCAAGAACCAGTCCAACAAATACTCACCGCTTTCAAACATTTGTCTAATGTAGCCTTGTTATCTCATAAACCACATTATCTCATTGCTTGCTTATCTCGGTGTTTTCGCTGCCAAGTTTTTCCGAAGCGAGGCAAGTAAGTGGCTTGATGAATTTGTCTGAATTGGAATAATTGGCGCTCATGTTTTTTTTTAACGAGCTTAAAAATGTAGGTCGCCAGCAGACTGTGCCGTGGTGGAGAAGCTGGAGAAATCCAGCGAAGGAAATGAAAGGTTCGGTCGAGGTTGGAATTGAGGTTTTGATTGTTTTTTAAATTGATTGATGGGTCGGGAACCGATGGGTCTCTCGTAACCACCTTGCGATGTGTACTTGTATGTGTGTGTGTGTCTGTATGTGTCACTGTGTGTGAGTGTGTTTGTATGTGTGTGTTGATCTAATGAGTCATCAGCGGCTGCAGTGCGCGGGAAATGTGTTTTCGGCGATTTTATTGACAAAGTGGTGTGAGAAATTAAAACAGGAAACCATCGTGCGGACATGCGCAAACGTGAACAAAACAACAACAAAGAAGAATTTGCACGAGAACATGTTTTGCTTGTTGTTAATTCTTTTCAGGAAAGAATCGTTATGATATAAACAATAAATAATTCACATTATCGGTTAATTATTAATTGAAACTTTTAATTAACACCTAAATAAATAATCTAAAAATCAAGGTTAAATTTCTTAAAATTGAAAAACAGAGCTATCAGATCGAATTCTATCTTTTTCTTTAGGTCTATTTTATAATTTGGCGATGCATCAGATCATATTGCCGATAAATGTGTCAAAGCGCTTTGATCCATTTTGATGTCGCTGCTGCCATTTTAGATTTTTAGCACTGCTGAACTGCTGATGCACCCGCGACCAAAAAGCACAAGAGCAGTACTGTTGTTGGTGTTCAAGCGAGATGTGATATCAGTTCGTTCAACGTCTTGCTCATATGTGGAGGCATCTGTCAACATCTATGTGTAGAAGAATCTTCTACATTTGTGAAACTTCATGCTTTAAAATATGAGCTTAAATAGTGATATTATTGTAAAATAAACTAAAACTAATATTTGATGCAGCCTCAAATAGCCTCATACCACTAAATACTCAAAAGAGGATTACTATTAGGCTTTGCAGATAACACATCTTGCTCATTTTTTGGTTGCTTTTTAAACATTTAACATGTAAAATAACTTTTAATTTGATGTCTCTGAAGCAAGAAAGATGACCTTTGCAATCCTGGAAGGTCGTGACCTTATTGACCTCTGACGCAAACTCCTCCATAGATCCGAACAAAAGACTTTAAAATTCTGCTTTAACAAACTCACACACACACACAGCATACGTAGCATTTTGTACACACACAAATACACATTTACATACACACATACATGCATACACACATACACATACATGCATACATGCTTACACACATACACCCATATATGCATACATGCATACACACATACATACACACATACATGCATTAATGCATGCATATATATATGCATACATGCATACACACATACATACATGCATTTAAAAAAAACACACATACACATACATGCATACATACACACATACATAGACACATACATACATTCATGCATACATACATGCATACATGAAACATGCATGCATAAAACCTCTGCATAACCAAGGCTAACCAATAATAAAAATGAAAAATAATGTTGACCTACGACCTTCATTATTTCGAAGACGAAAAATGAAATCGATTTGATTTTGAAACAGAACGTCACGTGGGTGGAAATTCAAAATTTATTCACGGAAATAAAAATTTATTTTTAGAACAAAATCGCTTTAAAAAGAAATAAGCTGCGTTAAGTTATATGGCCGTCAGTGTCATTATAGCTACAATTATAAATAAAACAAAAAACACTTTAGAAAATTGAAAGAGAGAGAGAGAGAAGAGAGAGAGAGAGAGAGAGAGAGAGAGAGAGAGAGAGAGAGAGAGAGAGAGAGAGAGAGAGAGAGAGAGGGAGAGAGAGAGGGAGAAAGAGAGAGATAGAAAGAGATAGAAAGAGAGAGAAAAAGATAGAAAGTGATAGAAAGAGAGGAATGTAGAAATGCTGAGTGTTGATAGTTGAGTAAACAAAGGAGTGCAGGATGAAGAAATCAATACGTTGAATTATGAAGAATTTGTTGAATTAAAACGATAAATGGCACTTAAAAGGGCGTCCACCCCTTAAAAAAACCACCCTGTACCTACCCACGTTAAAAATAATCAAAACAAATAATTTTATTCATTTTCTTTATTTGCACATCTATTATTTTTAATTCTTTTTCTTCGCTGTATAAAAACTTTTATAATGATTTATGGAGCTTATGTTTTTATAGCATAAATTTTAGAATATTTATAACATTTATTTTAATGCTACTGTAAATAAGAAGCTGTTTGTTTACAACGTTTTATGATTTCATTTCAATGCCAGCGAAGCATTTTATAGCATCAACAAAGACTAAATTTATTCCTTTATTATTATTATTATTATTATTATTATTATTATTATTATTATTATTATTATTATTATTATTATTATTATTATTATTATTATTATTATTATTATTATTATTATTATTATTATTATTATTATTATTATTCTAGTTTTTATTATATTTGTATTCTATAAATAAACTTGCAAAAATATTCAAAATTCAATTGCTTCTGAGGTCAACCGCTTGCACTGGCTTGTAAACAAACAATAAAGGAATGGTGTGATTGGTTGATCTGGATTGGATCCTTCATATATTTATCAACGGTGCATGGGACTGTGTGTGTATGTTGGTGTGTGTATTTGTGTGTGTTTGTGTGGTTGTATGCAAATACGTGTCAGTAAGTATGTGTGTACGGATGTGCGTGTGAATGCCTTGATGACGACCGTGTCATGGTCAATGAAAGACAAAATGTCGCCGATTAAAACGATTAATATTCATTAGCTAAATATAAATTTCAACTTTTTTGTGAAACCTGTCTATACTTCTTTCAATGGAAAATGACAGAACCTTTCAACGGAATTTAATAAATTGCATTTAATAAGAACGACTTCGTGCTGTTTAATCATCTAACTAACGACTAGGTTGGAATTATCTCTCAGCGGGGCTAAAACAACGTCACCTGGGCTGGCAGGTGCATGGCCAGTGGAAGGGTGGAGAGGATGGGGTGTGGGTTGGGTAGGGTAGGGGTAGGGTAAGGGTGAATTTTCAAAATTTCAAGTTACGATTTGCTAAATCCATGCTCGAATACAATGCAATATTCAATAATTACTTTTGCAAAACAAAACGATTAAAAAAAAACATTAATTGATTTTTAAATTTTAGTTTTAATAACATAAAAGAATTTAGTATCAAAAATTAGTTTTTATGTTGTTCACTTGTTTAAAAAGTCTGAGACGAGAATGGAAATTTCCCTGCAAATTCGAGGCAAAGTACATTTTTTCTTCTCTCTAAAAAGTATTCTACTTGTCATGGAACAACAAAGAGTTTAATTTTTGTCTTCTCTGAATCTCACGAAGTCCTTTTCAATTTGTTTGAAAAAAAAACTTTTTATTATATTTTTTTCTCATTTCACTACTTGCCTTAATCATGTATATATATGTATATATATATATATATATATATATATATATATATATATATATATATATATATATATAAGTAACCTGGCTGTCATAATAGAGCAGTTTTCTGCTGGGCTGCAATTAGTAAAAGTTCCAAAGACACAAGTTGAATGAAGTTTAGCAGCAAAATGTGAAGATAACCAGATTTTTATTGATATACATATAATATATATATATATATTTATAATATCATCAGAGTTATTCAAGCTACTAATTAGGTTGGTACTATAATCGAGAGTACGACTGTTTTATTTCATATGTCTTTTCTAATAAATTCTGACAAACTAGGATGTAAAAGTATAATAAAACTAAAATATAAAATGGCAATAATATATTTAATAATATATCATTATAATAAATAATTAGAACTTATTGTGGAAGTTAATGATAAAAGCAAAAAAACCCGCGTTCTACTTTGAAATTACAAATGCAAGCATAAATCATATTTTATAGCACATCCCTGCAAATCTTCACTGTTTCAGTTTTTTGTATTATCTCATTACGGAAATAGTTGATGGATTCATTTGATTTCCTGTAATTTTCATAACCTGATGGCAATCTCACGAGGAGGCTCTACAAAACAACGCCTGCTCGTAGACTAATAATGCACGTCTGATGCTTGGTTAATTTGCAATTAAAGGCGACGGACGACATTAATGGACACCACATCATTGTTTTTATTTATTTATTTTTTAAAATCCGAATGTCTTATTTATAGTTGAATTACACGTCGCATCGTCTCAAAGTTACACTAACCAGATATTCGAGTCTTCAAACTTGAAAGCTTCGCGCGTGGTCCATAAAACCACTCTTCTTAAAGTCGTCAGTTTTGTATTTTTTAATTAAAAAAAATATTTTTATATATGTATATATTCCGGAACCAGATTGCCGTGGCGAGGCGGAAGTGGCAACAATGATTTGATTGGCCGGCATTTCTAGGGATGTGCTCGTTTCGTGGCGAAGATGTCCGGGTCACGTGGTCTCAATAAATCTTCCGGTTTCGCTCCGAACATGAGCGGCGATTAAACATTTTTTGTGTCAAATCACGGAGCGTGAAATGCATAAATAAATTGTCTCAATTCATCAGAGTCCTGTCATAAAGGATTATTTTAACTAAACTGCTTTGTTTGTTTGCTAGCTTTGTTTGTCTGCTTTGCTTGTCAGGTTTGTTCGTGGGTAATAGTAATTTAATTTAATATTTATTTTATTTAATTTATAAAATCAATTTCAAGCAAACTTCGATTGAAAATAAATTCGACAACACACCGGAAGCGACTCGTGAACGATTCAACAAGACATCAAAAAACCCCAAAGAAATCAAACTTGCAGAAATACAACGTGAAGCGCAACATCGGAATTTGAAACCTCAGTGGCTGACAGTTACAATTCCTCACAAGCGTGCCAGAAGAATCTCTGTACTTCATAGCGATTCAACTTTGGCAGCACTTTTCCAGGAAAACCGGGAATTGCTAGCGATAAGTTGGGCGAGAGAAAATGTACTTATAGGAAGGATTTAGCATGGAGGAAACGGAATAAATGGGATTAAAAAAAAATCCACCCAACGTGGAAAGGTAATTCGAAAATTAATTATTCAAATTGATTAATCTCGTTAAATGAAGTTGAGTGCGAAGTTGCGCTTTCTCCATTTTCGAGTGAATTACGACTGGCTGGAATTATCTGGAAATCCCCTGGAAATGTCATCCCGAAAGGAATTATTCGATTTTTAATCTTTCGATGGTTCAACTTACAGATCGTCCAAAAGCGATGAAGCGCAAACTTTTGATGAGTTCAAAGTTATTTGACGGTTCATGGCTGGAACGGAGAAAGACCCCCCCCTTCACGGATTCGTTCCCATGGCGGATTAGTAGTGCCCGAAAGAAATGTTTGGTGGATTCATCGTTGTTATACAATTATCTATAAATTAACACGTGTGTCAAATAAAAGATTTGTACTGGATTGTGTGTGTGTGTGAGAGAGAGAGAGAGAGAAAGAGAAAGAGAGAGAGAAAGAGAGAAAGAGAGAAAGAGAGAAAGAGAGAAAGAGAGAAAGAGAGAAAGAGAGAAAGAGAGAAAGAGAGAAAGAGAGAAAGAGAGAAAGAGAGAAAGAGAGAGAAAGAGAGAAAGAAGAGAAAGAGAGAAAGAGAGAAAGAGAGAAAGAGAGAAAGAGAGAAAGTGATAAAGAGAGAAAGAGAGAAAGAGAGAAAGAGATAAAGAGAGAAAGAGAGAATGATAGAAAGAGAGAAGAGAGAAAGAGAGAAAGAGAGAAAGAGAGAAAGAGAGAAGAGAAGTAGAGAAAGAGAGAAAGAGAGAAGAAGAAGAGAGAAAGAGAGAAAGAGAGAAGAGAGAAAGGAGAAAGAGAGGGGGAG
>OZ022247.1:20296426-20302729 GCA_963978895.1 Erpobdella octoculata | reverse complement strand
GCTAAAAATCCATGCTCGAATACAATGCAATATTCAATAATTACTTTTGCAAAACAAAACGATTAAAAAAAAACATTAATTGATTTTTAAATTTTAGTTTTAATAACATAAAAGCATTTAGTATCAAAAATTAGTTTTATGTTGTTCACTTTGTTTAAAAAGTCTGAGACGAGAATGGAAATTTCCCTGCAAATTCGAGGCAAAGTACATTTTTTCTTCTCTCTAAAAGTATTCTACTTGTCGTGGAACAACAAAGAGTTTAATTTTTGTCTTCAAAGTCCTTTTCAATTTGTTTGAAAAAAAAAACTTGTTATTGTATTTTTTTCTCATTTCACTACTTGCCTTAATCATGTATATATATGTATATATATATATATATATATATATATATAAGTAACCTGGCTGTCATAATAGAGCAGTTTTCTGCTGGGCTGCAATTAGTAAAAGTTCCAAAGACACAAGTTGAATGAAGTTTAGCAGCAAAATGTGAAGATAACCAGATTTTTATTGATATACATATAATATATATATATATTTATAATATCATCAGAGTTATTCAAGCTACTAATTAGGTTGGTACTATAATCGAGAGTACGACTGTTTTATTTCATATGTCTTTTCTAATAAATTCTGACAAACTAGGATGTAAAAGTATAATAAAACTAAAATATAAAATTGCAATAATATATTTAATAATATATCATTATAATAAATAATTAGAACTTATTGTGGAAGTTAATGATAAAAGCAAAAAAACCCGCGTTCTACTTTGAAATAACAAATGCAAGCATAAATCATATTTTATAGCACATCCCTGCAAATCTTCACTGTTTCAGTTTTTTGTATTATCTCATTACGGAAATAGTTGATGGATTCATTTGATTTCCTGTAATTTTCATAACCTGATGGCTATCTCACGAGGAGGCTCTACAAAACAACGCCTGCTCGTAGACTAATAATGCACGTCTGATGCTTGGTTAATTTGCAATTAAAGGCGACGGACGACATTAATGGACACCACATCATTGTTTTTATTTATTTTTTTTAAAACCGAATGTCTTATTTATAGTTGAATTACACGTCGCATCGTCTCAAAGTTACACTAACCAGATATTCGAGTCTTTAAACTTGAAAGCTTCACGCGTGGTCCATAAAACCACTCTTCTTAAAGTCGTCAGTTTTGTATTTTTTAATTAAAAAAATATTTTTATATATGTATATATTCCGGAACCAGATTGCCGTGGCGAGGCGGAAGTGGCAACAATGATTTGATTGGCCGGCATTTCTAGGGATGTGCTCGTTTCGTGGCGAAGATGTCCGGGTCACGTGGTCTCAATAAATCTTCCGGTTTCGCTCCGAACATGAGCGGCGATTAAACATTTTTTGTGTCAAATCACGGAGCGTGAAATGCATAAATAAATTGTCTCAATTCATCAGAGTCCTGTCATAAAGGATTATTTTAACTAAACTGCTTTGTTTGTTTGCTAGCTTTGTTTGTCTGCTTTGCTTGTCAGGTTTGTTCGTGGGTAATAGTAATTTAATTTAATATTTATTTTATTTAATTATAAAATCAATTTCAAGCAAACTTCGATTGAAAATAAATTCGACAACACACCGGAAGCGACTCGTGAACGATTCAACAAGACATCAAAAAACCCCAAAGAAATCAAACTTGCAGAAATACAACGTGAAGCGCAACATCGAATTTGAAACCTCAGTGGCTGACAGTTACAATTCCTCACAAGCGTGCCAGAAGAATCTCTGTACTTCATAGCGATTCAACTTTGGCAGCACTTTTCCAGGAAAACCGGGAATTGCTAGCGATAAGTTGGGCGAGAGAAAATGTACTTATAGGAAGGATTTAGCATGGAGGAAACGGAATAAATGGGATTAAAAAAAAATCCACCCAACGTGGAAAGGTAATTCGAAAATTAATTATTCAAATTGATTAATCTCGTTAAATGAAGTTGAGTGCGAAGTTGCGCTTTCTCCATTTTCGAGTGAATTACGACTGGCTGGAATTATCTGGAAATCCCCTGGAAATGTCATCCCGAAAGGAATTATTCGATTTTTAATCTTTCGATGGTTCAACTTACAGATCGTCCAAAAGCGATGAAGCGCAAACTTTTGATGAGTTCAAAGTTATTTGACGGTTCATGGCTGGAACGGAGAAAGACCCTCCCCCTTCACGATTCGTTCCCATGGCGGATTAATAGTGCCCGAAAGAAATGTTTGGTGGATTCATCGTTGTTATACAATTATCTATAAATTAACACGTGTGTCAAATAAAAGATTTGTACTGGATTGTGTGTGTGTGTGAGAGAGAGAGAGAGAGAAAGAGAGAGAGAAAGAGAGAAAGAGAGAAAGAGAGAAAGAGAGAAAGAGAGAAAGAGAGAAAGAGAGAAAGAGAGAGAAAGAGAGAAAGAGAGAGAAAGAGAGAAAGAGAGAAAGAGAGAAAGAGAGAAAGAGAGAAAGAGAGAAAGAGAGAAAGAGAGAGAAAGAGAGAAAGAGAGAAAGAGAGAAAGAGAGAAAGTGATAAAGAGAGAAAGAGAGAAAGAGAGAAAGAGATAAAGAGAGAAAGAGAGAATGATAGAAAGAGAGAAAGAGAGAAAGAGAGAAAGAGAGAAAGAGAGAAAGAGAGAAAGGAGAAAGAGAGGGGAGAGCGGAGAGCGGAGAGAAGAGAGAGAGAAAAAAAGAGAGAGACAAGGAAAGAAAGAAAAAGAAACAAAGAGGGAGAGACAAAGAATGAAAGAAAGACAGAGAGAGAACGGTGGAAAATTCTAACTGAAACACAAAAAATAGATATAAAAAGATTACAACAAAAAGACAAAATCAGAAAATTGTCAACAAAGTCACACGCACAATTCTGTTGTCATCCTCTCCATGGCAACCCTGTGAAAGCGAAACAATAAATTAATTTCGAATACAAGCGAATTTTCTTTTTTTTTGTATCTTGAAACGTGAAGATTTCAATTTTTCGAGGTTTTATAAAACAAAAGGACACCCTTGAAGATAGTCAGCCCATCATCATCATCACCACCATCATCAACATAATCATCATCACCATCATCGTCATCATCTACATCATCATCATCATCATCATCATCGTCATTGTCGTCGTCGTCATCGTCATAATCATCATCATCATCACCACTAACATCACCATAATCAGCATCATCATCACCACCATCACCACCATAATCGTCGTCGTCGTCATCATCATCATCCTCCTCATCATCATCATCACCATCATCATCACCATCGCCATCATCATCACCATCATCATCACCATCATCATTATCATCACTGTCGCGTCGTCGAGGTGTTGGTAGAAATATAAAAGAAAAACCTTTTTCTTTATTGTGACATTATGACGTTATACAAATTTAATTTTTTACATTTAAATTGAACACGAATTTTAAAAAATATTTATTTATCAGAGATTAAATGTTTTAATTTACGATCTTGTTTAAACGTATTTTGGATTATAGCTCTTATTTTTACTCTTTTTGCATATATTATGCATCGAATAGAAGTATAATAAGATGACGATTATGATGTTGACGATGACGATGACGATAATGATGATGATGATGATGATGATGATGATGATGATGATGATGATGATGATGATGATGATGATGATGATGATAATGATGATGATGATAATTATAGTGATGATAATTAATATGATGAAGATGATGATTACGATCACGTAATAAAAAAGCTCTAGCGTGAGAAATAATTAATGAATGGACATCAAAATATGAAACGTTCTTTGTTTTCAAGCAGACGAGATCAATAAGAAAGTCATCTGGAAAGGCGACAAACAAGACTGAAGCACCCTCTCCTCCACATATCCACCATACCTCTCCTCCACATATCCACCATACCTCTCCTCCACATATCCACCATACCTCTCCTCCACATATCCACCATACCTCTCCTCCACATATCCACCATACCTCTCCTTCACATATCCACCAACCTCTCCTCCACATATCCACCATACCTCTCCTCCACATATCCACCATACCTCTCCTCCACATATCCACCATACCTCTCCTCCACATATCCACCATACCTCTCCTCCACATATCCACCATACCTCTCCTCCACATATCCACCAACCTCTCCTCCACATATCCACCATACCTCTCCTCCACATATCCACCATACCTCTCCTCCACATATCCACCATACCTCTCCTCCACATATACACCAACCTCTCCTCCACATATCCACCAACCTCTCCTCCACATATCCACCAACCTCTCCTCCACATATCCACCAACCTCTCCTCCACATATCCACCAACCTCTCCTCCACATATACACCAACCTCTCCTCCACATATCCACCATACCTCTCCTCCACATATCCACCAATCTCTCCTCCACATATCCACCATACCTCTCCTCCACATATCCACCAACCTCTCCTCCACATATCCACCAACCTCTCCTCCACATATCCACCAACCTCTCCTCCACATATACACCAACCTCTCCTCCACATATCCACCATACCTCTCCTCCACATATCCACCATACCTCTCCTCCACATATCCACCAACCTCTCCTCCACATATCCACCAACCTCTCCTCCACATATACACCAACCTCTCCTACACATATCCACCAATCTCTCCTCCACATATCCACCATACCTCTCCTCCACATATCCAACAATCTCTCCTCCACATATTCACCAATCTCTCCTCCACATATCCACCAATCTCTCCTCCACATATTTCCTCCACTTCTTCCCCCTTCAACTCCACATCTCTTTCCATATCCTCAACATCTCTTCTACATATCTCTTCTACATCTCTCCTTCTCTCTCTCTCCTCCTACACAATTCAATGTGAGAGAACATAGGAAAGCTAGGGGCTATGCGAAATCTTGGAAGAAATCAAGATTTCCAGATAAAGAAATAATTTTTTTCTTTCATTTATTTTCATTTCTGTATAATTATTTATTTGTTTTTATTTATTTTTTCAATTAAACAACAAATAAAACCGATTTTTTAATTTATTATATCATTTTTATGCATTTAAATCGTCGTTTTTTGTTTTAAATTGTATATGATTATTTATAACGCTGATTGTTTTTTTAATTTCTTTATGTATGTATGTATGTATATATTTATTCTTTTTTATTTATTTTACCACGTTTTTTTATAAATCTAAATTCAATATTTTTAACAATTAAGTAAAACTTTAAATATTTCCTAGAAAGTAAAAACTATTTTCACTTCTTTAATGAGAATGGCAAAGTGAATTTTTTTTAATGAGGATATTTTAATGGAGCCTAATTCAGAAAAATGTCCTATTTTTTCTGTAGAGATTTTCCGTGCGTGTGTCAAATGTCAGTCTATACGACTCTTTTTGCTTGCTCCTCCCAAAAGTTATGCTTTTATGTAAAAAAAAGAACTTTAATAAATGAGATGACAGAGGGAAGGTAAGCATTTGCGGAGGTAAAAGAGTGAAACGTAACAAATGTGTAAAGAAAAAGTAAAGTAGATAGAGAGAGGAGACAGAGATAGAGAGAAAGAAAGAGAGAGACAAACAGATACGAGAAAGAAATAGAAAGAGAGAAGTTAAAGAATCCGGCACAAAAGATACAAACGATTCCCTTTTTTCAAGGTTTCATCTGGCCTGCATGAGAAGAAGAAGAAGTGGAAACGCGTGATGATGTGCGCATGTCCGTAGCGGAAGTGACGTCATAACAAAGAATTCAATTACTGCTCTCGTGCAACGGCGTGACGTGCAATTTCTAAAAAGATTGACCAGCCAGCTTAGCCGTCGAGATGTTTCTTAATTTGCCAGACGAAGTATGAAAAAAAACTAATTTTTATATCATTACTTTAATAACAGAAATAATAATAAGGATGATTATATCAATAAAAATAATAATAATAAAAATAACACGATGCAAAATTTTCAGCCTGCCATTGGCGATCCTGCAGGTTTCTAGATCAAAGAAGCAATTATCTTTCATTGCTGTGTGCGGTGGATTATAGGAGAAATTTCGAAGAAAATCTTTTTCTTCCGTTGTTCAACTTCAATTGAGGGAGACTTGATCATTGAAAGTGATCTGTCAGTGCAATGTTAAAATGAAAACACTCGCCGATAAATTTCTCCGACTTATATCTTTCAAGATCCAATTAGCGGCCAGTCGATTTCTCAATTAGCGAGGACGTAACGCTAAGCCATAGAGGACGTCATTGGCTGATTGAATTTGGTTTTGAATAATTAATTTTTTTCCAGCATTAATTATGATAATTATCAACTAGCCGGCGC
>OZ022247.1:20263926-20291426 GCA_963978895.1 Erpobdella octoculata | reverse complement strand
TTATCTTTACTTTGGCGTTCTGCATGTGCTTGGGTCTGTAATTCTATGCTTACTAATTACTGTATGCGGTCATTCGTGCGTGTGATTTAGAGTGTTTATGTGTCACATGAGTATGGAAACTTCGGCTAACATTAGTTTACATGTATTTTATACTCGGAATGTGTTTATTCATGCATCTTGTTCACATACGTATGCAGTTGTGCGTGTGTGTGTGTAGAAGAGAGAGAGAGAATTTAAGTACATATAAGTTTAAATCGGAATTTGATACAAGTAAAACTTGTTTTAAAAAAACTTGATAGAAGATTTCTATCAAGTTCCAAACCACGTTAGAACCAAAGATGCCTTGAATAGTTCTCCAAGAGTTCTTCATAATCTGTACATGAAAGGCGACAGTCTGGTTGGGAACGTTCAAGCAGAGGAGTACTCTCTACTCTATACTCTTTCTATGGTTCAATCCAGGAAGATTTAAAAAAAGGGGCGAAAAGTGCCAAGTTGTATCTAAACATCATTTCATTCCGTCGAGAAAAATGATGATGATGACGACGACGACAAGGACGATGATGACAAGGACGATGATGACGATGATAAGTATGTTGTTTGTTATGTTGTGTGTGACTCTGGAGCGATTAAGTTCAACTCTCGTAAACAAACATCTTTTGGATATGAAATTAATTTTTCGGTCGAAAAAAGCTTAAGATGAATTAAAACTGTTTTTCCGCTTTTTATTTTCATAAACCACATCAAACGTATTCCTGTTTGACTTTTCGTTCCTTGTTCGAGTACACGTGTTCCTTTTTCCCGGTTCACACGTGTCAACAAGCAGCACGTGAATAAACAAACCGTAATTTGAGAACAAGTCGAGCTGCACAATTTAGGAATTCAACTGGAAGCTTATAATGGACAGTAATGGACACGCGCACAGAAAACTCCCTATATGGAAATTATTGAGATTTTCAATTGTTTTGTAGTAATTTAACTATAATTTCAATGCTTATTATTTTTATTTATACATTTTATTCATCAAAATAAGACACGTTCTCTTGTTGGAATATGGAAGGAAATTGTGATTGCTGTAAATAAAACTGTAAAGCAATTAATGCATCAGTTGTTGAATGATGTGCTCCATATATTGGAGAGGAGAGGAGAGGAGAGGAGAGGAGAGGAGAGGAGAGGAGAGGAGAGGAGAGGAGAGGAGAGGAGAGGAGAGGAGAGGAGAGGAGAGGAGAGGAGAGGAGAGGAGAGGAGAGGAGAGGAGAGGAGAGGAGAGGAGAGGAGAGGAGAGGAGAGGAGAGGAGAGGAGAGGAGAGGAGAGGAGAGGAGAGGAGAGGAGAGGAGAGGAGAGGAGAGGAGAGGAGAGGAGAGGAGAGGAGAGGAGAGGAGAGGAGAGGAGAGGAGAGGAGAGGAGAGGAGAGGAGAGGAGAGGAGAGGAGAGGAGAGGAGAGGAGAGGAGAGGAGAGGAGAGGAGAGGAGAGGAGAGGAGAGGAGAGGAGAGGAGAGGAGAGGAGAGGAGAGGAGAGGAGAGGAGAGGAGAGGAGAGGAGAGGAGAGGAGAGGAGAGGAGAGGACAAAGGATAAAGTAGCGATTCGACTTTTCTGTGACAAGTCCCTTAATTATTTCCAGCAAACATAAACCTCACTTGCCCCATTTCAATTCATTTTTAATTTCCATTCATTCTCACACCAAGCACCGCCAAGCAAACATAACTTCGTCACGTGATAAATTATCCATCATCACACACGCACACGCACACGCACACACGCACGCACACACACAAACATAAACAGCACACGTGTTCTCAGCTTTTAATACTTCAGGTACAACTACTCGCCTGATACAAATTTCAACTTTTATTCCATCCCAGTTTCCCCGTATAGCTCCATTTCCATTTAATTCCTCTCCGCTTGTTTACACTTCTGAACTTCAAATATTTTTACGACACATCTGCACCCGGTTTCGTTGACTCCGGAATTTGATATTCGTATATTTCCCAACATTTATTTATTTATATTCTCGATTAATTTCACGGATGTTTCATTTCTTCTTTTTTCAGAAGAATTAAATTTAAGACGAGAAAGATTAAATAAACCGGTAACTTAATATGACTGAGTCTGTAATAAATAAATTCACATATAACATTTTAATACAACCAATTAATAACATCTAAGATATATATGTATACATATATAACAATTATTTAATTATTATTTTTTAAAGCATATTTACATGTAAAGTACATTTTATTTGGTTCTATAATACCAAAAAATAGTATGTAGTGTGTATGTCCAGTATTGTTGATGTTTCAAAACTTCATTAACACTCTTTTCCCACTTTATGGCAGGATGTCATATATATCCCTAATTGATGTAAATATCTTAGTCTTTATTATGTTTTTTATATATTTTACATCCGGGATAGAATGTTGTGTTTTGTGATTTTTCTAGAATTTCCTAATTTCGATTAGAAGAGTCTCTCATCATTCGTCCACCGAAGAATTTTCCTGGAAATCCTTTATAAGCTTTCGATAACTAATCCAACCATAGTCATAGTCATTTGTGCATTAAATAAAATTAAATGCTTAACATAAATAAATAATTTGGATAAAAATAATTAAATTAAAAGAACTCCTTGGGTTGAACGAAATCTCAAACTCAATTAAAACCAATAATTGTATGCATGGGCGCATTCCCCGGGGTCCTGCGGGAATTAAACCACGAGGAATTAAATGAATTTAAAAGATATTTAAACTTTTCTTACTAAGAAAATAAATTAAACCTCATGGAAAACAAATAAACCTGTTGTAAAAATTACAATTTCTTGCTTTGATGAAAAAGATAGTTTTACTTAATTTTTTAGAGTACTTAAACAAACTCCCTAGAGTGTCTGACAAAAGATAAGTCATCAAAAAAAAACTTTATTATGTAAACTTGAATTTCGACACGGTTAGCCAAATTATTAGCGAATGAACTATTCTATTGAATTTGATTTCCACTGCATCATAGGCTTGGAGACGACTCTGCCATGGTTTACACCCCTTTCGGGCGCCGCCGGTTTCACGACTGGAATTAATAATTTTTGTCACATTCTTATTTGAGATAGAAACATGTAAGAGGCAGGTAACACGACATCATGTAAAGGCACGGATTCGTCTCCCTGGCACAACGGCGAGCGAAATCATAATGATGATGTCTCTACGGCTGCCCATGTATTTGCGTTTAATGCGATGGAGAAGACGACGATGGCGAAACACTTCTTCGCGGAAATAGTTATTTACAGGAACTTAATTTGTAATTTTGAAGAGACGCGTTGAATTGTTTTAGAAGTGAAAAAAATAATCTTCAAATTTTAAGCACTGAAACTTGAAATAAAAATAATTGAGACAAGGAAGACGTTTTTGTCCGTCTAAAATAAATATGAGAAATCTTTCGTGACAACAAGGAGCCTTTTCATGGAGTGACAGAGTGAATTAAAACTCAGCCCAATGAATGAATGAATGAATGAATGAATGAACGAACGAACGAACGAACGAACGAACGAACGGACGGACGGACGGACGGACGGACGGACGGACGGACGGACGGACGGACGGACGGACGGACGGACGGACGGATGGATGGACGGATGGATGGATGGATGGATGGATGGATGGATGGATGGATGGATGAATGAATGAATGCCAACGACAAAAAAGCAGGTGCACGTTAGTGCAAGTATGGAAAGCTGGAGGAGAGACTGAAGGAAGGGAAAGTGGATGGGCGAGATAGCGAGGGAATGAAGTGAACGGAACGAGTTTCAATATCGAATGTCGAAACTTATTTGCTACTCGAGTTTCAGACTATAGAAATCTTTCAACTTCAATTTCTGAACAGCCGTAAATAACGGACATAAATAAATAGATGTATTTTCCTGGCTAATTTTACAAAGCAGTTTGTTTCTCTTCTGTCGGAGAACGCGATTTATTCAAGTCCTAATTTCGAATTTTGTCTTCAATTTTTCTTTCTTCTCAAACGCCGAGTTTTGAAAAAAGAAAAAGAAAAAATTCTTTTCATTTTACGAAGGGGAAAACATATGCAAATTGATGCTCGAGAATTAAACCCAACGTTTAAGACGGCGTTAAAAATGGATGAATTGTGCTGCTCCTTTTTTTTTGTTTAGCGCAAAAAAATGAGAAAAAAATTAATTTTATTTTCTATTTTTTTGAAAAATTAAATAATTGTGCATTTTATATAACTATTTTTAATATACGCAATTAAAATTAATATAAATTGCTAAATGCAATTAATATAAATATATATATATATATCCGCTGTGACCTCAATCTACGTAAAATAATTTCAGAAAAAAATGCACCCACTCATCTCAAGCCTTAGATATTGGTACTTAAATACAAAGGTTGTAAAATAATGTAATCGCTCGCTTTACAGTAATCCATTACATTGGCGCCAGTTTTTACCTGTCACCCGCCAGTTAAATCCGGAGTTTTATTGCCCCAGTCGAGTATAGGTACTCCCGCTCGTTCATCGACCCGAGGACGGATGAAAGGTTGCTCCGACGTGTGCTGCACCAGGAATCGAACCTACCACCTGATGTTTAGGAGTCGGGAGAGGAAGACTATTATAACCGCTCGGATAAATTTAAATGGAAATTAAAAAATAAAAAACTTTTAAGACTTTTAAATAATTTTAAACTCAGCTTTTTTCTTGGTTTTTAACTGTTAGTTGGTAATTTATCAGTTTAAAAAATAAGAAAAAAACTTAAATGCGGCTAATAAATTTTTTACAGAAGCAAACATGCTGTTTTCTCTCTTCCACCGATTCTGGACCATATTTTCTTCATATTTTCATGAATCAAATTGACCCATCTTTTCAGGTCATATATCATACAGACCACTTTCTTCCAATCGGTCATCGAATGATCATGTTCTTCTTCAAGAAACTTGAATCCCCAGATTTATATGTTCAAATTTATTTCACCTTCTCCACAACTCCACATCTTTCGAATAAATCAAATAAACATTCCAATTCATTCATCAGCATGTTAAATGCCGAATAAAAGTAAAAGCAGAATTCAAAATACCCTGTGAATAAATATTACCCAGTATTGATACGAAAATATACATTTTGAAGTTGTAAAAAAATTCTAAGTAAACATCAGTAAAAAGGATTTGCGGCGTTTGTGTACAACAGTAAACAACATAACGAGAACAGGATTAGCAAATATCACACGGAACATACGGGCGCATAGATAGGTCTCAGTGCAAACATCCTCTGTACAACATCAGACTAGTTGTCATGAGCTCCATGGCGACGAGTGTACGCAGCGCAGTAAATTAGTTTTAAATGCATGTAGTGACGTGTCTGCTCTTTCGCAAATTATACAGCACATCCCTATTTTTTTGGAGATAAAAACATCTGCACACCGCCGGACAAACAAACAGCGCTGAAACTGAGTAGGTGGAAATCATTTGCGATACTTTATATCAGGTCCTTGAGAACAAGAGGTTTTAGTGAAAGAATTTAGGTCCGCTCTTATATATATATATATATATATATATATATATATATATATATATATATATATATATATATATATATATATATATATATATATATATATATATATATATATATATATATATATATATATATATATATATATATATATATATATATATATATATATATATATATATATTTTTTTTTTTATTATAGTTTAACGTCCTTATACATGGTATTTTTAGACGGGAAAAAAATAATAAAAATAATAATAAATAAATAAAATTAAAACAAATAAAAATAGAGATATTGTCCTTTTAAGAAAGGGAAAAGAAAATGTTAGAAAATATATCTAGAAAATTCTTTATATTCTTCTTTTCCCTTCTTTTCCTTTGTCATGTCATTTTCGCCATCTTCAGCCTGAAACCTTAATCCCGGGATCAGGGAAGATGACTTCTTTCGGAACACTTCTGGTCGGTTGATGAATGCTGGACTGCTTCGTAGAGGGAGTCAGGTCATCTTTATCGGTCTTCATTGGGGTGTTCCGAGGGGAAGGCATCAATCACACCCCTCCCAATGATTTCCTTTGGATTTCCATTCTTCCAATCTTTGAAGAGTCCAGGTCCTCATCGTGGCTTCATCCGGATCATTTTTTCCTGTGTTGGAATGTTCAATTCAAGGTAGCTTCAAGGTTCAATTCAAGGTAGCTTGTTGAACTGCATCGTAGCGGGGGTCAGGTCGTCTTTATCGGTCCTCATCGGTCCATTATAGGGCTGGCATAAATCACGTCCCTCCGATGATTTCCTTCCGATTTCCAGTCGTCCACGCTTTGAAGAGCTCGTGTGTATTGGAACCTGTTGTAAAGTGACGTTGAGTTCTTTCGATCATGATTGTCATGTCATCCTCGGTTGTCATTGGAGAAGGAAGGGCTGAAACCTAATCCGCTGACTCCTTGGAATTCATTTCTCCCATGATTGATTGAACCCAGCGTCGTCGTTGAATGTTCGGTTGCATCGCGGCGGGAAGCAGGTTGTCTTCAGTCGTCCATGGAGAAGGGTTGGGCACACAACCCCAATCCGCAGACCACCTTCGACTTCCAGTCTTCCTCACTTGATGAATCTTGAGTCGTCATAGGAGGAGGGGCTGGGCATGAATCAAGCTTCACTCCGGTGGCTACTTTCAGATTTTGGATCTTCAACGCTTTGAAGAATCTTCTCTGCGTTGAAGAGCCCATGTTGGTCTGACGTGATGATGGACTGCTTCTCTCCGGGCGACTGTACTTCTGTATCCGTCATTGGTAGGGGCATGGGTAGCGAAGCCAAGCCTCAGACCGTTGGTTGACTTCAGATTCCAGAATTCGCGCTTGAAGGGTCCATGACATCTTCGTGAACTACTGTTCTCCGTTGCACTGTGTTGTTTAGCTGCATCGCCGCGAGCATCGGGTAACTTTAGTCGTCATTGGAAAGGAGTGATAATCTTCCCCAGGCATCTTCAGTCTCCAAGAGTTACCTTGATTTTCGCGTAGAAGATCCTGGGTTGAAGGGCAAGCTCCAAACTTCTGAGTACCTTCGGAAACCTTCAGCAGCGCGACGAAACAACATAACAACTCTTTCGAAAACGAACCGTATTATAAAAACACACAGATGAACATCTACTATAACAACTGGGAGCGACGATAATACGTCGACCAATGCGCCCTACTGCAATTGCAAAGGAACGCACGGCTTACGCACCATCGTCGCTCCCGCACGGCGAACTGCAATTCAACTGACTGATGAACTCGTGCGAAAGTCGAACTTTCTGCTGTGTATCCTGAATATATATATATATATATATATATATATATATATATATATATATATATATATATATATATATATATATATATATATATTGTGACGGTTGTCTCCATCGTCGATTGTAATTTCTTTTATGAATAACTTTATTGCGCGGACTAGGTTGAGAGCGCGATGAAAAACGCCGACTAGAGAGGTAGCGTCGGTTCGCTTATTAATCAAACTTGCTCGTTTTTCAATCAATCAATCAATCAATCAATTATTTCTATAGCGCTATTTCCGCAGTGTTCAATAGCGTGAACTTGGTAAACAGATATGTTTTAAGTCCACGACGGAAAACTGTGAGAGAAGTAGAGTTAGTAAGAGAAGAAGGAAGAGAGTTCCAGAGATAGGGGCCAGAGTAGGAGAAAGAGCGTTTAGCAAAAGAATGCTTAATAGTGAAGATGCGAGAGTGATTACGAGAAGAAGAACGAAGACCAGACTTAGGAGGGATATGTATTAAATTAGTTAAGTAGAGAGGAGAAAGGCAATTTTTTATTTTGTACATTATTAAACATATTTTAAAAATCACCCTATATCTGAGAGGAAGCCAATGGAGAAGAACAAGAGATGGAGAGATGTGAGAGGAGTAGGAGGTGCGAGAAACTAAGCGAGCAGCCGAGTTGAAGGCTTTAGAGAGAGGATAGAGGGTAGTGTCAGGAAGACCATAGTATAGAGAATTGCAGTAGTCAATTCGAGACAGGACAAGAGAAGAGACTAGAAGTTGCAGCGAAGGATCATCCAGAAGTGGACGAAGCTGCTTAATACGGCGAAGATGAAAGTAGCAGGATTTAGTAACAGAAGTAATTTGGGGGGTTAGCGACAAGTTAGAGTCAAAGAGAAAACCTAAGCTACGAATCAAGGGAGAAGGAGAAATGGAAAGAGAAGATGGTGGTGGTAAAACCAAAGGAAGAGGATTTAGGGATTTAGAGGACTTGTTGAAATAGATTAGTTCAAACTTGTCAGGATTAAGTTTAAGACACATAGAAGAACTCCAGGATATAATAGATTGAAGGCAGGCAGCTATTTTGTTAAGAACAGACTCAAGAGAAGAGTTAGAGAAAGTAGAATAGACATAGGAGTCATCGGCATACATTTGGCTATTGAGAGAGTGAGAAGATATAATATGAGGAAGTTCAGAAGTATAGAGAATAAACAGTAAAGGACCAAGAATAGACCCTTGAGGGACACCGTAGGTCAAAGTTACAGGAGTAGATTTAGAAGATTCAATAGAAACATAGGAATATCTACCAGATAGATAAGATTTAATCCACCGGAGAGCATCACTAGTTATATTAAAAGATTTATCAAGTACATCCAACAACAGTGAGTGATCAACTGTATCAAATGCAGATGAATAATCAAGACAAAGAAGAAGAGTAGAGAGGCCAGAGTCAGAAGAAACAATAAGGTCATTATGAAGCTTAAGTAGAGCAGTTTCAGTGGAGTGGCCAGGTCTGAAGCCAGATTGAGAAGAGGGAAGAAGTGAGAAAGCAGTTAGATAAGCACTTATTTGCTCATACACAACTCTTTCCATAATTTTAGAGATAAAGGATAGGTTAGAGACAGGCCTATAGCTAGATAGAGAAGAAGGATCAAGAGAGGCATTTTTAATAGTAGGGATAATAAAAGAGGACTTAAGAACAGAGGGAAACACAGATGTAGATAAAGAGAGATTAATTAAATCAAGTAAAATTGGATAAAGAACAGAAGAAAGCTCTTTAAAGATAGTAGTAGGAATGAGATCCAAAGAGCAAGTAGAAGAAGACATAGAGTTAATAAGTTTAGTAAGATAGTCAAGTGTAATAGGAGAGAAAAAAGTAAAAGTTTCAGTAGAGAATTTAGAAAAAATAGGGGTTTTACTATTGTTAGAAGATCTGATGCTTTCAATTTTCGTGGTAAGAAAATTATGATAGTCATCAGGAGAAAAAGAAGGAGGAGGAGATTTTTTATTAAGGAGTTTAAAAAGAGAAGACCACCTATTCCTCGAGCAAGAAGCAAGAACAATAGATTTTCTCAAAAAGGAAGAATGCTTAGTAAAGATGAGGTTATGGTATTGTTTGAGATGGTATTGCCACTCATACCAAGAACCTTTAGACAATTTAGAACGATAAGCTCGCTCGGCTTTACGTGCAGATTGCTTCAAGAGAACACAATCCCGATCAAACCAAGGAGCTTTTTTAGAAAAGAGTCGAAACTTAAACGTCTCAAAAGGAACCAAAGTATCCAGTATGGATGAAATCGTCAGATTGAGATTGTCCATAAAGGAATCAACATCAGTGAAAGAAGAAGAAGAAAACCCAGAGGTGAGAAATAAATTTGAAAATTGAATATTATCAAATCTAGACCAACACCTTTTAGTGACTGAAGTAAGATTAATTAAAGGTTGAGATAGAGGTAAAGTGAAAGAAATAAAGTAGTGATCAGTAAAGTGAAGATTAACAGGTGAAAGATTGCTTATATTAGAGAAAAGAGGAGAAATAATAAGATCTAATGTGTTACCCCGATTATGAGTCGGAAAGTCACAATGCTGAAAGAAGTTAAAAGTAGATAAGATTTCAAGAAATTGAGAAACAAAAGAGTCCTTAGTTTTATTAATAGGAATATTAAAATCCCCAATGATAAAAGAAGGAGTAGATAGAGAGAAGAGAGATTCAGAAAGGTTGTAGAAATCCTCCAGAAATTGTGGTTTAGAGCATTTAGGAGGCCTATAGATACCTATTAAATTGAACTTAAAAGAATTAATTTTAACAGAAGTAAAGAGGCATTCAAAAGATGAGAATTTAGTAGAAGAATTGAGAGAGACAGAATAGGAAGACTTGAAGAGAAGGCATATGCCACCATAGGAAGAATGTTGAGCAGAAAAAGGATTAGTAGGAGGCCTAGCCTGCTCAACAAAAGAGAAGCCAGTAGGAACAGAAGCAAGGAGAGAAGGAGAAGAAGCAGATTCATGCCAGGTCTCAGTCAGGAGAAAGAGATCAAGATAGTTAGACAGGGCTAGCTCAGAGATAAAGAGTGATTTATTATTTAGAGAACGAATATTAAGGGTGGCTATATTAAGGCTAGAACTAGGATTATTATTATTATTATTATTATTATTATTATTATTATTATTATTATTATTATTATGACTATTATTAGTTTTAAGATTGTTTATTTTAAGAAGAGGATTTGATATAGAGAGATCAGAGAAAGAAGAGTTGCACTTAGCAATACGTTTAAATTTCCTAATATAATTTAGGTTAAGAATATCAAGATAATAAATCTTACGGCGAACAGTGCGAGTGGGCAGAGTAGAAGATTGAGAGAGGCTTAATAAGAAATCCCTAGAGTACATTATTAGAGAAAGAAAAGTTTAGAAAAGGGAATACAGAAGAAAAGAAGAAAAACTCACAGTTTCCACGTGAAACAATAAAACAATTCAAATTTAACTTCGCTCACGAGCCGACACCACGGCGCTAAACACCTTTTTGGTGTGCTTTTAGTTCTAGCGTCTTTCCTATTAAGTTTTTGATAATAATTTTTACTACGTTGTATAGATATTGTGTAGTCCTTTATTTGTACCTAATTTTATCGATTTCGGATGAGTATTAAATAAGTTGTAGCGTGAAATATAACATATTTTAAGCACACTTTCTTGTAAATTTGTTGAGTGCTGACGTAAGCGCTTTCGTTCTGCGTTGTGATTGGCTCTTTAAGTAATTATCATAATTCCTTTTGACAAAGTGTCGTTTCTAGCTATTTGTATCGTTGCTAATGTAAAACTTCTTAATATATCAAATTAGAAAACGAATTATCTGTTTGGAAAAGGAGTTTAGTTTAATATTATTACTTCGTTGCGGTGATTTTGATGTATATTGCCTTTTTAAACTTTTGTGTGTCAAACGGTCACGTGGGGCTAGTCAAACGGTCACGTGGAGTTAGTCAAACGGTCACGTGGAATTAAGGCTGCATTCGGATTGGTGGTTTTGTGGATTGAAATTGACACGGATGTTAGGCTATATAAGGAAAAATTGCGTGCGATTTTGAGAGCGTCTTTTCTCGTTCGCGTTGATGTTGTTGCCAGCTCTCCGAATCTTGTTTTATCGCTCTCTTGCACGTGTTGTAAAGTGTCGCCGGTCTCATGGGGCCGAAAAAGAAGTTAAAGTTTAACCAGCCTTCGAGAAACATCATCGAAGAAGCATGGGCTCAAGCTTCCGACAGTGAGGAATCTACTCCTCCCCAGAAGAAAACCAGCTCTGCAGAAACACCGCTGACATCTGCCGCCAACAGAACACTACCGTTAGACATAGAGAAAATCATTGCTGAAACCTTCACCCCTGCAAAGATCCTGGCAAGCTTCAAGAGCATTTCATCAGTCAAAACAGGACCCAGCCAACAGAACAAGCAACAACAACCAACGCCTGAAGAACCCAATGAACTGATCGAACTCTTAATCTTGACGGATATGACCAAGATAGATCCCTTCCAAATCGAAGGCAGCCTATCCAAATACCTGAACCGAAAGCCAGTGATTACCGGCAAGGGAAAAAAGATTCAAGTCCTTGTGTCAAGAACTGAAAATGAAAAAATGAAAAACATACAAGAAATAGCCGGATATCAGGTTAGAGTACTAAATAAACCACTAATTAAGAAGATAAAAATGATTATTACCGGTGTTCCACTGGAAATTTCAATAGATATCATAACAAAAAACTCTGGATGCTCCGCAGCAGTGCGGATAAAGAAAAAAATTGATGGAAGGTTTCAGGAGACCACCGCGGTCATCCTTACCTACGAACCGGATCAGAATCCTCCGAACTATGTTAAAATATCCTTTTTGAACTTTCGGGTCAAGGAGTACCTCCCTAACCCAGTTAGATGTTTTAACTGTAACCAATTCGGGCATGTGGCTAAATATTGTAAGGCTAAAACCTCTTGCCCTAGGTGTGCCGGAGAGCATGAGCTAAAAAACTGCTCAACGCCACAACTAGAACCTTCTAAAAAGATATGTGCCAGCTGCCAGTCTCCTGACCACAGGACAGGAAGCGAAGAATGCCCCAAGTGGCAGAAAGCCAAAAGAACTATCGAGATTGCCACATCAAGGAAAACATACTCAGAGGCGCTGAAAAGCGGTTTTAAAAAAACTACAGAGGCCGAGATCAAAGACAAAACACCTGAAATTCAAAAACAAATAACTAGGATTGCCGAAAAGACTGACGTCCTGAAAAAGAAATCCACAGGAAAAACACCAGAGGCAGACACGGTTGCTAAATTGCTAACCATGATTGATCAGATTTTGCAGGTGCTGTCCACGTTGGTCAACCAAAAAGACGAACACCACAACCAAGAAATTGCAGCTTCAAAGACTGCAGCAGCCATTCTCCCTGGCTCCGGGATTGAGGAATCAGCTGGAGAATGGCAACAATGATGTGCATCCAAAGAAAGAGAGGGAAGAAGAAGATGAAGAATTTTTTAGATATATTTTCTGACATTTTTCTTTTTCCCTCTCCAAATGGACATTTTTATTGTATTTTTATTTTTATTGTATTTCTTTCCTTCTTTCTTTTTTTTATGTTCCGTCTAAAAATACAATGTATAAAGACGTTAAACAATAATAAAAAAAAAAAAAAAAAAAAAAAGCGATTTTGAGAGAACCTTCCTTTTCTCGTTCGCGTTGATGTTGTTGCCAGCTCTCCGAATCTTGTTTTATCGCTCTCTTGCACGTGTTGTGAAGTGTCGCCGGTCTCATGGGGCCGAAAAAGAAGTTGAAGTTTAACCAGCCTTCGAGAAACATCATCGAAGAAGCATGGGCTCAAGCTTCCGACAGTGAGGAATCTACTCCTCCCCAGAAGAAAACCAGTTCTGCAGAAACACCGCTGACATCTGCCGCCAACAGAACACTACCGTTAGACATAGAGAAAATCATTGCTAAAACCTTCACCCCTGCAAACATCCTGGCAAGCTTCAAGAGCGTTTCATCAGTCAAAACAGGACCCAGCCAACAGAACAAGCAACAACAACCAACGACAGAAGAACCCAATGAACCGATCGAATTCTTAATCTTGACGGATATGACAAAGATAGATCCCTTCCAAATCGAAGGCAGCCTATCAAAATACCTGAACCGAAAGCCAGTGATTACCAGCAAAGGAAAAAAGATTCAAGTCCTTGTGTCAAGAACTGAAAATGAAAAAATGAAAAACATACAAGAAATCGCCGGATACCAGGTTAGAGTACTAAATAAACCACTAATTAAGAAGATAAAAATGATTATTACCGGTGTTCCACTGGAAATTTCATTAGATATCATAACAAAAAACTCTGGATGTTCCGCAGCAGTGCGGATAAAGAAAAAAATTGATGGAAGGTTTCAGGAGACCACCGCGGTCATCCTTACCTACGAACCGGATCAGAATCCTCCGAACTATGTTAAAATATCCTTTTTGAACTTTCGGGTCAAGGAGTACCTCCCTAACCCAGTTAGATGTTTTAACTGTAACCAATTCGGGCATGTGGCTAAATATTGTAAGGCCAAAACCTCTTGCCCTAGGTGTGCCGGAGAGCATGAGCTAAAAAACTGCTCAACACCACAACTAGAACCTTCTAAAAAGATGTGTGCCAGCTGCCAGTCTCCTGACCACAGGACAGGAAGCGAAGAATGTCCCAAGTGGCAGAAAGCCAAAAGAACTATCGAGATTGCAACATCAAGGAAAACATACTCAGAGGCGCTGAAAAGCGGTTTTAAAAAAACTACAGAGGCCGAGATCAAAGACAAAACACCTGAAATTCAAAAACAAATAACTAGGATTGCCGAAAGGACTGACGCTCTGAAAAAGAAATCCACAGGAAAAACACCAGAGGCAGACACGGTTGCTAAACTGCTAACCATGATTGATCAGATTTTGCAGGTGCTGTCCACGTTGGTCAACCAAAAAGACGAACACCACAACCAAGAAATTGCAGCTTCAAAGACTGCAGCAGCCATTCTCCCTGGCTCCGGGATTGAGGAATCAGCTGGAGAATGGCAACAATGATGTGCATCCAAAGAAAGAGAGGGAAGAAGAAGAAGATGAAGAATATTTTAGATATATTTTCTGACATTTTTCTTTTTCCCTCTCCAAATGGACATTTTTATTTTTATTGTATTTTTATTTTTATTGTATTTCTTTCCTTCTTTCTTTTTTTTATGTTCCGTCTAAAAATACAATGTATAAAGACGTTAAACAATAATAAAAAAAAAAAATTAAAAAAAAAAAAAAAGCGATTTTGAGAGTTTTTACCGATAAAGGCAAAGCCGATATGATTGCTCAGACAATCAGCTGGAATGCTTCCGACGCAAATCTGTTGCCCCAGTTTGTAGACCTTAAAGCCGCGGATAAAGAGAGAATCCATTATGCTCTCCAGGCTAGTGTGCTGGAAAATGATGACGTGCATGGTTTGAATGCCGACATCACACGGAAAGAGTTGGAGGAGGCCTTGCTTAAGTGCTCAAAAGGCAAAAGCCCGGGCCAGACGGTATTTGCTATGAAATGTTGAAGGAAATCGGCAGTAGTGGGTTGAATAAACTACTGGAGTTTATCAACCTTTCGTGGGCGAAAGGAGAGGTACCAGACATGTGGAGAGAATTTACGGTCGTTCCTCTACTCAAGCCCGGGAAAGATCCGTCGGATCCAAACTCCTACCGACCAATTTCTTTAACATCGGCTCTGTGCAAATTGGCAGAACGAATCATAGCAAATCGCCTAAGGCACTACCTAGAGGTATCCAACCTGATTAACCGTGAGCAATCCGGGTTTCGAAAAGGACGAGGATGCACAGACCACATCCTGAGACTCCAGAACGACGTGAAGCAATCGATGTGGAAAGGAGGTGGCACACTGGCGGTTTTTCTCGACCTCGAGAAAGCTTTTGACCTAGTGTGGAGAGATGGATTGCTATGGAAAATGTCTACCCTTGGCATAGGCGGACGAATGCTAAAATGGATCCAGGCGTTTCTGAGCGATCGAGTAGCCAGGGTGAGAGTTGGTAACACGCTGTCTGACACTGTTCAGATAGCAAATGGCACTCCCCAGGGCTCGGTTCTTAGTCCACTCCTGTTTCTGTTAATGCTACATGACCTACCAAGCAGAGAGGTCCATGGGCTACGAACGTCTGTTTTTGCTGATGATGTTGCGGTGTGGGTTACCGGTAAAAATTCCCACGATATGCAGCATCACCTTCAAGAACGGATGAACCAGGTTCAAAACTTCTTTGCAAAGTGGGGATTCAAGCTATCAGCAAAAAAATCTGTAGCGGTCTGTTTCACCCACTCTCGAAAGTTCCGTCAGAACTCTCCGAAAATCCATATAGATGGCTACGCCCTGGATTGGAGCACATCAGTTCGTTTTCTCGGAGTAATATTCGACAGTAAACTGAACTGGGGTCGTCACATTGACTCAATAGTCAAAAGGTGCAAACAAAGATTGAACGTGATGAGGCTATTAACTAGTCTCACGTGGGGCTGCAATAAGCAGACCCTAATGGTCTACTACCGATGCTCGATTCGGTCGGTAATAGAGTACGGTTGCGAAGCATTTGATAGTGCCTCGTCTACCTGCAAAGGTAGACTTGACAGGCTACAGCACGCTGCCCTAAGAACGGCGTGCGGGTCAATGACCTGCACAGGGCTGGCGCTCTACAGGTCGAGTGTGGTGATCCACCCTTAGACCTGAGGCGGAAAACGCTGATAGCCAATTTCGCAACCAAAACAAAAATCATCCCAAACCACCCGGCGCGGGAGATTTTTGAGCCAGTCGGGAAACAGCAGACACGGAAATGGAAACAATTTTTCCATCGATACTGCTTCAGGAGAAAGCAAAAAGTTTCCAAAGCGCCGATGGCCAAACGGGCGTCGGTACTAAACGAAATGGTTGCAAGAATGAAACCAAAGGAGCTGGCAACTCCTGCGATGCCACCGTGGAAATACATCCCTCCTCATTTCGACGAAGGGCTTGTAGGGTTAACCAAAGAAGACCCAACGCTCTTACCAAGAGCGCTGGAACTTCTGGATACATACCGGGATCACACCCGGATGTACACCGATGCCTCCAAGATTGGAAGCAGAGTCGCAGTTGGTGGGTTTGTCCCGAGATCTAGCTGTCGGTTCAGCCTTAGAGTGACGGACGATGTCTCGATCTTTACAGCCGAATTGACAGCGATCAAAAAAGGAATCGAGTGGATGGCCAGACCTGACGGTCCAGCCAAGTTGGCGCTGTTCACTGACTCGTACAGTTCTGTACTTGCTCTTAAAAACAGCGCTAACGCTAACAAATCCCCATTAGTTGCTTCAACCTTAGCGTTAATCGACTCGATTACGCGTGAAGGTAGAGAAGTAACAGTGATCTGGGTTCCCAGTCACGTGGGCATTACCGGTAACGAAGCTGCTGATCGACTTGCTAAAAGTGCGATCAAGCATGCAGAAGTCGAACTTGTGATCGAGAGAGAACTAGTAGACTTCAAGAGGGCCATCAGGAAAGAGATAATGCGTGAGTGGCAAATAAGATGGGATGAGGAATCCCATAGCCGCCATTACTGGTCTATTGAGTCGAAAGTCTCTCAAAAAATCAAGTTCGCCACAACGCCCCGGTGCAAGGAAGTTGCCATTACCAGACTCCGTCTAGGTAAATGTCGACTGAACCATTACTTAAAAATTTTGGACTTGCATGATACGGGTTTGTGCGAAACTTGCAGGAGTCCGGAAACTGTTGAACACTGGGTGCTCAACTGCAGGGCAACAGGTCATCCTAGAGCCAAGATGAGAAGAATCTGCAGACGGTTCAAGCAAGAACCCACCCTGCCAGTCGTCTTAAAGTCTCCACGATGCCAGGACGTCATCTACTCCTGGATCAAGGATCACAACATCGCGCTGTGATCAACGACCGGCCATCCAGCTTAATCCGGGATTGAGGATGACAGCAGGACGGCAATCCAGGAACGGTTATAGTAGGAAGAGGAAAAAGGAAGAAAAAGAATATTCTAGATTCATATTCTACTGAATTTTTCCTCTTCCTAAAGTGGTATTATTTAGCAATTTTCTGGCTTTTCTTATTTCCTTTTCTTTTTTCCTTTTTTTTCCTTCTCACCCCTACCCTTCCCTCCCATTCCCCATGTCTAAAAATACTATGTATAAGGACATTAAACTATCATAAAAAAAAAAAAAAAAAAAAAAAAAGCGATTTTGAGAGGTGAAGCTCTGTCCGATTAGTGTCGTTTGTGTTATATTAATAAACTGTTAAACCTTGTTAGTCTCGAATCAGTTGTTTCGTCGTCAGGCATCAATACCCGAGCAGAATCCCGTCACACACACACACACACATATATATATATATATATATATATATATATATATATATATATATATATATATATATATATATATATATATATATATATATATATATATATATATATATATATATATATATATATATATATATATATATATATATGCATATAAATATATATGCATATAAATGTAAAGTGGCATATCTAGAGAGGTCGTGGAGGGCCATGGCCCCCCAGGTGTATTTCAACATTTATTTTTTGAGATACTTAAAACATTTATAACAATATTAAGACGAGAAATTGACCAAATTAAAAAAAAATTGACTACTTCTTAGAGAAATTACGAAATTTTGTAACATCGGGCTTTTGTTTCCCTGTGGGGTTTGTGGATCTAAGATCAAGTGTTTGATTTTCCCACCGTTTTTGGCCCCTCCCGCTATTTGTTTGTCCCCCCACCGCCAAAGCATTTTTATAATAGTTTATAGTCCTTTACACCAATTGCTTTAAGACTGTAATGGCTGCATGTAGGAAGCACGTAAGTACTTCCTGTCGTAGATCATATTTGATTTTTTAACTGTCCCTCCTCCTTTTTCCAAGCTTGGGACTGGTTTGCATATATATATATATATATATATATATATATATATATATATATATATATATATATATATATATATATATATATATATATATATATATATATATATACATATACATATACATATACATATACATATAAAAACATGTTCTTTTTACGTTATGGCGTTCTAGCCATCATAACACTCATACATAATGTATCCAGCAGACATTTACACGTGCACGCATGCATAAGAAACCTCGTGCAAAACAAGCAAAACAAAAATAAAAAGAATAAAAACAAATGGAAGAGGGAAGCACGTGATTCCATTGTAGGAAGGTGATTCAATTTGCATCGACGTCGTGTTTTGCTGTAGAATTTTATTTATGAACGACGTTCCTGATTGCTTTGTTTTAAACGGAAATAAATTCAATTGTCCAACACATGTGGTCGTAAATACATATACACACTCATAAACAGACGCACACATGAGCATAACTATAAACAAGCATACATAAACACATCCCCAACTCCACCAGTACAAACACACTAAGCGCCGCAGATAACAAGTTCAAAGTTCCACAAGATCCAACCCTGGAAACACACAACTCTGTTTTTTTTCTCACATCTGTTATTTTAAATATCCAGCATTTGTTGTGTTTGTAAATAAATTTCCATAAGCGAAAGCGAAAGTTGGATATTTTTGCACTCAATCTTGTACTTATACGTGGCTTATGTATATGTTTAATTGCATTAAAACGTCCGACAACAAGCTCTACAATCAAAACTTGAAAAATAACAAGTGAAGGAAAAAACGAGTTTTTCAGCACAAACGTTTTTTTTCTTTAATTGAATCATGTATTGTCATCCAATATAAAGGCTATGCTGAAAATTTCAGCTTCCAGACTAGTCAAAGAGCTGGTTAAATTTTACTTGCAAGATTTGCGTACAGAGAAAGCCACACACACACACACACACACACACACACACACACACACACACACACACACACACACACACACACACACACGCGCGCTCGCACAAACAGAGATTATAGCCTAAATAAAAGTGTGTAAAAATAAAAGAGAAAAAACTGTTTTCAATTGAAGAGCAGGATAAGATACAGTTGTACACTGACGCAAGCCAAGCCGACATCGCATATTTCGAGTTCTGCGATTCCCTATGTTAGTGTTGATACGTAGCGTTCGACGGATGGTGTTGAAACAAATCTTTCCAAAGTCTCAAAAGCTCACAGCTCAGGTAACCGACTCCTGATAAGTTAAACATCGCTCAAAAATTGAAAAAGAAAACAAAGCTTCGTGAGGTCACTGAAAGGTCAACAAACTCCTCAAAAAAGCTAAAATAAACTTTTGTTTCTTAAAGCGTAACTTTGATGCCCTAATGGAATTTTTTAAATTTATGTCGCAGGAAAATAATTCTTTAACGGAAGAAAACCGCATGCAGGAAAATTTGCAAAAAGAAAATAACAAAGAATTCGTCATCTTTCTTGTCGAAAGTCAATTTCGAAAAAGACGATGCTGATCATGTGACCCAATGCGTGCACCTGATCTGGCGACCGCCACCGTTCTCGCTGGAGACTGAAGAGATCGAAGAACAAAGCTGATTCGTCAGTCGGGTCTTTCCCTCCACGAGGTCATGCTCTCGAAGGAGCCGAAAAGAAATTTGTAGTTCGCACTTTCACACGTGCACGTTTAAATTCTCGCACGCGCGTGATCTTCCACACTTCCGTTCCTTAAGCAGAAAATTGGCATGCATAAATAATGAATCTCGTAGGCTTGTAAACACGAAACTGATTCATAAATACTTAAGACTTTTAGGTGCAGTTTGAAAAAAAGTACCAGTTTCTTTTACAAAAAAACGTAAGAATTCAAAAAATGATAAAAAAATATATAATTTATGTGTATTTCTAATTCAACACAAACTCGATATGAATGCAAACAAACGTACCTGTCAAGCATAGAAGAGTGAATGTATTTATTTCTTCATTCCCAGACTTGCCTTAGAAATGTGAGAATAACAGTACAATCATTGTCACAATTGTTTATATTAAATTCTATAAAAGAACTTCTAGCTGGATGTATCTAAAGCGGAACAAACCGACTGCTGGAGAAACGAAAGTGAGCAGGTAGATGAATGCGTTCCAGTGCACGTGGTGGTGGCTGTGCGTGTAATAGTCACGTGTGTTTGTGTGTATGTATATATGTATATTATTGTATATGTAAATATTTTTGTATGCGTGTATATATATATATATATATATATATATATATATACGGATATGTATTAAGCTATCAAATCTATGTAAGTATCTGTTTATAATTGTGCAGGTATGTATTTATCTGTCTATATGTTTATATTTATATTTATATTTATATTTATATTTATATTTATATTTATATTTATATTTATATTTATATTTATATTTATATTTATATTTATATTTATATTTATATTTATATTTATATTTATATTTATATTTATATTTATATTTATATTTATATTTATATTTATATTTATATTTATATTTATATTTATATTTATATTTATATTTATATTTATATTTATATTTATATTTATATTTATATTTATATTTATATTTATATTTATATTTATATTTATATTTATATTTATATTTATATTTATATTTATATTTATATTTATATTTATATTTATATTTATATTTATATTTATATTTATATTTATATTTATATTTATATTTATATTTATATTTATATTTATATTTATATTTATATTTATATTTATATTTATATTTATATTTATATTTATATTTATATTTATATTTATATTTATATTTATATTTATATTTATATTTATATTTATATTTATATTTATATTTATATTTATATTTATATTTATATTTATATTTATATTTATATTTATATTTATATTTATATTTATATTTATATTTATATTTATATTTATATTTATATTTATATTTATATTTATATTTATATTTATATTTATATTTATATTTATATTTATATTTATATTTATATTTATATTTATATTTATATTTATATTTATATTTATATTTATATTTATATTTATATTTATATTTATATTTATATTTATATTTATATTTATATTTATATTTATATTTATATTTATATTTATATTTATATTTATATTTATATTTATATTTATATTTATATTTATATTTATATTTATATTTATATTTATATTTATATTTATATTTATATTTATATTTATATTTATATTTATATTTATATTTATATTTATATTTATATTTATATTTATATTTATATTTATATTTATATTTATATTTATATTTATATTTATATTTATATTTATATTTATATTTATATTTATATTTATATTTATATTTATATTTATATTTATATTTATATTTATATTTATATTTATATTTATATTTATATTTATATTTATATTTATATTTATATTTATATTTATATTTATATTTATATTTATATTTATATTTATATTTATATTTATATTTATATTTATATTTATATTTATATTTATATTTATATTTATATTTATATTTATATTTATATTTATATTTATATTTATATTTATATTTATATTTATATTTATATTTATATTTATATTTATATTTATATTTATATTTATATTTATATTTATATTTATATTTATATTTATATTTATATTTATATTTATATTTATATTTATATTTATATTTATATTTATATTTATATTTATATTTATATTTATATTTATATTTATATTTATATTTATATTTATATTTATATTTATATTTATATTTATATTTATATTTATATTTATATTTATATTTATATTTATATTTATATTTATATTTATATTTATATTTATATTTATATTTATATTTATATTTATATTTATATTTATATTTATATTTATATTTATATTTATATTTATATTTATATTTATATTTATATTTATATTTATATTTATATTTATATTTATATTTATACTAAAATTGATCGAGTTTTTTAGGAGATTTTTTCTCGTTTTTTTGACGATGAGACGAAGAAAATAATGAACTGATTTTTTAACTGCTTAAAACTTTCTCATTAATTAAGACTATCCCCATGCAAATTTTGATTCAAATTGCTCCAGCGGTTCGGATGTGATAAATAAATAAAAAATATCTTTTATTTATATAGTTATTTAATTAAACAAACAGTTAAAGAATAAATTAACTACGATTTTTGTTTAAGAAATGTTATTATAAATATTTTGCTTTATTTTAGTTTATATATATACTTTCCTTTTTGTATGTATTACTATGTATTATATATTTATCCTTGCAATAATGTGGCTACTTCTCTCAAATGTCCACTAAACTATTCTTAATCTTTGGCCTACCACGTGATCTCGGTGTGCTACTGCGCATGACAGATCATCCCAACTTCCGCTAATGATGAGGCGGCCATTTTTTATTACGTTGAGCAAATTTAGTACCAGATATTTTATTTTACATGTCTGATAGATGGAATTAGTTTGAAAATATAAATTGCTGCTCCCGAACCTCGCCGTAAATATAATTGACCATAACTTTGAAGTTTCGTAAAAATTTAGTTTTTCTATTAATAATTTATTTCAAAAACAAGTTAACGAAACAGCCATCGGTTCGCAAAACAGTATCAGCGACAGTGAGGTTAATTATAGAACATCTAAGAATAACATAGAAAAGTTTATTACCGCCTCCTGCTATTTATCTTTATACTCTTTTCTTCACAGCAGACCGACCAATAAATATCAATCGAATGCTTCCTACAAGATCAATACAGCAGTGACTCCCGCTCGATATGTCATCAAGCACGTGATCTTTGAGCTGTGACGTCATTCATTATCTAAATTGAAAACCGTTCGTATAATGGATGCTTGTCTTTATCTGCGTTTACTTTTATTGCTCCAGTTGCTGTTTACTATCTTTACTGTCGAGTCGATTTCATCTCAAATTCCCGCCACGATATTCATCAGCACCGTCATCAACACCGATATCATCATCAGCACCGTCATCAACACCGATATCATCATCAGCACCGTCATCAACAGCGATATCATCATCATCAACACCGATATCATCATCACCAACACCGATAGCATCTTCATCAACACCAATATCATCATTATCAACAGCGATATCACCATTATTAACACCGATATCATCATCATCAACACCGATATCATCAACACCAATATCATCATCATCAACACCGATATCATCATCATCATTACCATGAAGAACATCATCATCATCACTATCACATTAACGAAGTTGTGTCATCAAAATGTTGACACGCGTCATGAAATATCGTCCGCGCAGTGCTACTTGTGTGTTTCTTCAAATCGCAACGATATGGCAAAACAGGTGTCCCGCTGTTGCATAATGTTCGCTAAAAACGAGAATAAATAAATAAAAAATTGTTGCACTTTGAGTTAATTTGTGTCCATTAATCATCTTCCGAAAATATTTTTGCTGAAGTAGAAAAACAATTTCTTCGGTGATTAATCACAAATAATTTGCAATCATTTAGTGTGATTTGGTGTGGATTGAAGGGCGGGTTGAAAAAAACTCGGGGGGAATTTGGAATGTAAGGGGTTAAAAGGGGGTGGAAAAGGGGGAAAAGAAAAAATAAGTAACCGATGTTGATATTTCTGATACTGATCAATGACAGACGTTGTCATCAACATACCTGTAGAAATATGGCACCAACTCACGGAATTCATCAGCCATCTATTATTAATCGTTGCCTCAACCACGTGACTGCTCCGTCGGTAAGTTATGAATATTCATAACCGGCAAGGCTTGCTCGATAGAAAAAAATCTTTTGAAGTTGAAGATAAATAAATAAGTTGCCGTGCTTTTTTGTTTCAATTTAATGTTTTTCTTTCTTTTTTATAAAAAAAATACTTAATTAGTTGAAATTAAACTATTTTTGTATTTAATAAAACTATTTGATAGCTTTTTTATTAAATTAATATATTGCATTTAATGTATTAATAGAAAATCAGATGAGTTGTGTACTTCACTTCGTGTAAACATGCTCACCTAAAACTTTAAAATACTTCAAATGATTGAAGAAAAAACCCATGAATTTCAGAAAAAAACGTGTTCACTACACAATTGAATCAATAATTATATCTTTTTTTGTTTTCCCATTAATTTTGCAACAAAAACAATCACTGAAGCAATTTTTAGTTTATTTTTGCTCAAAAAAAGTCTTTTCTTTGCATATATTTTAGCGCAATATCGTCGAGATGGCGCCAGCGCCACTTGTCAATCTCTCTGCGCACCTGTGGCGCCGTCGTTTTAATAGCTACGAGAAAATCGGCTTATTGAAGCGCTTTAACACTCTCACGAGCCGTAGTTACGCCGATGGGGAATCGAGTTCGCTGCCATGCACTGAGCCGACATCGAACAGCCGACTCAACGCGTTTATTTTTTCTGTGTGTTTGTTCAATCAAAAGATTTTTCAGTTGAAAACCGCCGAGACAAAAAAATGAAAATCGAAAAACAATTTTACTATTGAAATCGAATTTGTATTGTCAATAAATAATTCATACTCTGAAAATAAATATGTTGTTTAAAATTTTCTAGAAAAAAGTTTTTTTTTAAATTTCGAAAATTAACTTAAATCACGTCATTAAATTCAATTTTTAAATTTTAAACTATTATTTTTATATTAATAATAATTTAAATATTTATGTTTTTTAAGTTTATTCATTTAGATATATATTAAATATGTGGTTAATTATGTATTTATACATGCATAAATGCAATAAAACCACTGTTTTACTGTTTTGCTATTTTAAATAAATGAAATTTTTTCACTTAAAAAAATAAATGTTCATATTATACCCACAAATTAATACAAAATAGAACTAATATAATCATTTTCAAAAACACATTAAACAGACCTGCTAGATAGAAATAAACGTTTTCTACAAATTATTACCGTAAATTTGAATAATCCGAAAAATAAACATTTTTAAAATACAAATTTTAACACATTTCATACTTGCAAACGTTCTTAGGCAACACAAAAAAACCAAAAGTAAAAAATCAACGTTAAACCGAAAAGAATTTGACCCGAGCCAGCGCAGTTGTTCTCCTCAGTTGACCTTTCCGATTAAACATTTGACCTCTGCGTGACCTTTCTGGTCCTTGCTTCAATCACTCCCACAGGGACATGTTTCATGCATCGCTGATAGATGTTCTAATAAGAAAAATATATAAAATATTACAGGTACAGTTATACAAAAATACACTCAATCGTAACTGTAGGTGTAAATTAAAAAATATTTGACACTAATAACAATAACAATAACAATAAAATTATTATTATTATTATTATTATTATTATTATTATTATTATTATTATTATTATTATTATTATTATTATTATTATTATTATTATTCTTTTTATGTTTTTATGATCAGAATTGCATAATGGCTGACAGCACGGCAATCACATTACAACCAATCACATCACATCGGCGACGGACGCGCCCAAAAACTCTTATTTGAAAAAAAAATTTAAAACTTTCGAATGACATTTTTATGATAACATTTTGTTATGTTTTTTAAAATTTCCTCTTTAAAATATTTTACTTTCTGTTTTTTAATAATTTTATTATGTTGCCTCAATTATTGAATTAAAAAAAAAACAAAACAAATAAAACCTTGTTTATTGGAATATTAAAAAAAACATTCGATATCAATACTCAAATGCACGCGGTTATCACATTCACCATGCCATCCCTGATTATGACTTCCTCGAGTGCCACGTCACGTCCTGTTTATTCTGACGAGAACGGAAAACAGAATGGCGATCAAAAACACCGGGTGCGTGTTTTCATTCGGATATCGGACGTGGTTTCTAGAATTTTTAAAGCTTTAAAAAATAATTTAATACTAGCTATGAGGCTTGCTATTAACGTGAAAGTGGCATTTATTGCGGTATGATTGTACGTTTAGCTGGATTAAAAACATCGTCCGTAGATATAAAAGTATGCTAAGATTGGTCGAAGAGTTCCGAGCTAATCTGATGAGTTATGGATTTTTGGGTCCAGGTTATCATGGTCCATGCATCGCTGATCAGATGATCATTACTAACTCTATCTTGATGGCCAATCCTTTCTGTCCCTGTCTTAGGGGGTATCCAACGATTGTGGGGTACTTTCTGTCTCTATCTCAGAGGGTATCCCCCGGTTGTGGGGTACTTTTTGTCCCTGTCTCAGAGGGTAAACATCGGTTGTGAGGTACTTTCTGTCCCTATCTCAAAAGGTATCCACCGGTCGCAAGGTACTTCATTAGAAAAGAGTTTTTATCTTTTTTGTTTTTTACGACAATGAAAAAGCGTTTTTTCTATAGTGTTTCCTGGTCGAACGTTAACATAACATTTGCGGTAAAATGCGTGCAACTTATTATTCTGTGCACTCATTTTTTCGGTTAACATTATTGCTTAAAAAACTGGTTTTTATCTTAAAAATATAATATGGTTCAAAATATAATATATTTCAAAACATAATATGATTTAAAAAATAATATGGTTTAAAATATTCGCTGCTCTATGGGGTATTAAAACATACAATGAATATTGAGTAAGTACATATCTTACATATATGAAAAGATGTGTATAATTGAGTATATGAAGTATGTGCATAATAAACACGTGATGTATATAAGATGAAATGTACACAAGTACACAAGTGCGTACAAGTTACACGTTCCTAAGTACACGATGTGCACGAGTAACAAACTTGATGCACGCGAATGAATACGTAAGAGTGTTTACGATGCCCATTATTAAGTACACAAAGTATTACCAGAGCAAGATACACGGTGTACACGAGATAATTAAATGGTTGTACATAATTAATACGATGCGTATCGGTAAGCACTTGAAACACGACCAGATCATGTGATATACTCGCCAGTCTAGATCACGCTCAAGGTAGGGATGTGCCTGAGTACACGAACAAGTACTATCCGAGACCAGTCTTTGATTTCCAATTGATTATACGAGTATCTTCGATTATAGAAAAAAATTTTTTATCTGTCATCAATATCTGAGTTTGAGAATGGAATGACTTCATGTTTGGGAGATGTTCAGATGCACTCCGATGCTGCATCTTTTTGAATCAGGAGGAGGGGAAATGTCAAAGATGGAATTTGTATGTTTTGCGCTTTTTATTAAAAAGAATTTAAATTTTTTAGTTTGGAGATTAATAAAAATAAAAAATCGTGTTTTGCTT